>CABFVZ010000109.1:17906-52243 GCA_902151445.1 Timema monikensis | reverse complement strand
GTGTATATATATATATATGTGTGTGTATAAGATAGAAATATCAGACTATCAAAGTAATTTATTTAAGGTAGATAACATAATCAATTAAGTATTTAATAGTTTAATTGAATAACTTGTGTTGAATTAAATCTAAAATTATTAACATTTCTAACTAAAATACAGAGTGTCAATAAATTATTAACTCCATTATAAGCCTTAATAACTGTGTTATTTTAAAAGATATTTGGTATTGACAGTAGCAATCTAATTATTTAAAACAAAATATATTGAGTTGCATTTATTTTTTGCACTGCGTCTTACTACCTGTTCAGGCCATAAGCATATGTACTAATTACGCTAATGAGTTAGGGATGATGAAGGTTTAATTTAGATGAAGTGTATCAACATATGTATGGAGGGAAAGTGGAAACCCATGTAGGGAAAACCACTCTAAGTACACCCGACTAGGTTCGAACCCGGATCTCCTTGTCATCAGTAGTCAAGTTTATTGCAAGTGTGACGTCTTAAACTATACAACCACCTGAGCAGGTGAATTATCTTATTATTTATAGAAAACCATTTTAAGATAGCTTCTAAAATAACAAATCTATAAAGGCTTATAATGGGGGGAATAATTTATGAATAGCCTGTATATGTACATAATACAGTATTAATAATCTACCATCGGACCCGAAGTTTTTTTTCCTAATGATTATTAGAGAAATGACAAACACTTAGATAACAACGAACAATATATATGTATATAAAGCCTTACAGTTCTTATCCTCACCGCTAGCCTTGAAGAGAGCAGCAGAAAGAAAGGTTACCCACCTGTTGACGCCGTGAGAGAAGGAGACGATGGTTCCGGAAGTGGCCTCCTCCTGACGAAGCGTGGTGGCCAACGTGAACTCGGGGTTCCGGTGAAGCATCTCGATCACCCTCTGATACAAGGGCTGCGGTAACCTCAGGTCTCGGTTATCACCTGTACAATCGAGATTGACCATCTTAGAGCAGGGGGATTAACTGTTCAAACAGACAAACTCGGACTGACTTTTACTTCCTCTAGTCCTATATTATTATTATTATTATTATTATTATCATCATCATCATCATCACCGCGTTCTTACTACCCGTTCGGGTTATACACACTTACGCTAATGTGTAATGGTAGGGTGATTGTGAAATGGAATGGAGGACCTACAGTTTAACGTGGAATCCGAACCACGGTGGAGGCCTGGTATTCCCCACATTCACAATATGTGTTGTCAGAGGTGAAGGAAGGGTTTGGTAATCAGATAAATCTGTGCCGGGAAATCTCTAGTCCTATAAATAGTTTTATTTTTCCATGCTCCGCCTCTTGCTAGTCATCCGATCTATTTTATTATTTACACTGAAGAGTAGGGACAAGAAAGGTAAAAATTGAGAGAAAGTGTATCCATTTGCGTGGAGGGAGTGAGGAAAATCACTATTAGGAGAAAAATCACCAAAAGTTCAAACAAGACGATACTGATGCCGTTTCCCGAAGTGCCTCCTGGTGCGAGTTACTTCTACTACTACTACTACTACTACTACTACTACTACTACTACTACTATTACTATTACTACTACTACTACTACTACTACTACTACTACTACTACTAGTGATTTGTAATTGTATACAAAAAAAGTTGTGCAATGGAGTTTATACTGAATAATAAACTAAAAGTCTTATTTCAACATAATGCCGAGACCGCTTCGTGATCGAGATATGGCCACATTGAGGGGTAGCATTGCGCATAAGTCATCCGGCGTGCCGGAGACATGGAACGTCACACTCAATTACATGCTGTTATTGAAAGTGACCATTAATATGGGGGACTAATACTCAAACGAGAAACTGACCGATATGATTCTGATTTATGGTGAGGAACGACATAATTCCTCTGACTCTACTCGTACGAATGCTGCACGTTTTCATGTCCGACGACATTCAAATCCAAGGATATTTGTGACACTGAATCATCGACTGAGGGAAACAGGTCGCTTTGTATTTGCGATGGTCAACGCTGGTAGGGCGAGACGTCGTAGGACCAATGTAGTGGAAGAGGGAATTCTGAATTCTGTGAAACGCTCACCAGATACAAATACACGGCGATCAGCCGCACGTCATCACCTGTCACAGACGTTGGTATGGAGAACGGCACATGATCATTTACCATACCCCTTATATTTACAATTTGTGCAGGAGTTGAACCCAGCTCCCAATTTAGAACACCACATGACATCCTGTGAGTTGCTACTGCACCACCAGGCCACATATCCACGAATCTTCAGCAGAGTAATGGCAATGGATGAAGCAACATTTACCAGAAATGGCAATGGCAGTGTTAATCTCCGTACCATAACATTTGGACTGACACAAATCCAAATACCATACTGAAGGTCCATTGAAAATATCAATTCTCAATCGAGGTTTGGGAGGAAGTCATGGGTAATATTCTACATGGACCGTATAAAATGCCTACACGATTACGAGATTAAAACCACTTACACTTTTTGAGGACCTCTCTCCCATAACTACTGGAGGATGTTTCACTGGCGACGCGATTGAACATGTTGCTGTGTCAGGATGAAGCCTTTGCACATTAGGACCGTGCAGTGAGATGCCATTCGGACGAATACTATCACAGGCGATGGATTGGACGCAACGTGCCTGTTGCATGGCCAGCGCAATCTTCCGATCTCACACCTTGTGACTTCTGGTTATGGGGTCACATGAACGGAATTGTGTACTCCCAACGGCACAACACGAGAAAACATTTGTGGAATACAATTTTGACTGCTGGAAATATGTTCCAGGATATTCCACACATATTCCAACGAAAATGACAGTCGTGGTGCATGAGGGTATAACTGTGTTGTGAATACAATGGTGGCAACTTTGAACATCTCCTAAGAACGTGCAATGTTCCATTACTCAGGTCAATAAAAAAAAAACCTACCACATAACGATAGTCTCCGTCCGACCTGTCAGTCTCTCTATAACGAGGAGGTTCTGGCAATATGTTGCTATGGGATTTTGTCTCTTTTTCAGTATATATTCTATTCCAGCACTTTATTGTATACAATAACGAATCAATCTGTATTATCAACACATATTTTAGTAATGCTGTATTATCAATAATTATTTATTTCCAAAATTGTTGACTTTTATTTTAGCACCGCGTCTTAATAACCGTTCGGGCTATATGCTTTTGACATTAGTTACTTTAAGCCAATGTTCGTAATCAACCTCGGTGATCTTGGGGTAAAGTGGTCACCTCAGGGCCGAATGGTCGTGGGTTCAAACACAGTCGGGGTTGCCGGATTTTTCTTGAGCAATAAAAATAACCATAACACAAAGCCGTTCGGAAGTGAAGTAAAGCTGTTGGACCCATGTTGATTGTGATGTTAAAGAAACCTGGAAAGTATATGATGATACCTTTGCCGGCCACATTGGTAAGCCCCAGCGTTCTCGCTAATAGAAATTCTCATGTGCTGATATAATCATTCGGTTCAGAAAGTGCACGTTAAATACCTCAAGTAAATGAAATACATTAAAAAGCCGATGTTTGCAGTAAAATAATTTCTATTGACCGTCACCACCTCTTTTACTACAGATTGGGTATACATCGGTGGTCACTTTAGTGCATCAAGCACACAATAGAATAAGTTTACGTTGATGAGAAGGTTGGAACTCAAATACTGGCTGAGTGCACTGAGGGTTTTATTTACTTCCTCTCTTAGTAAATGCATGTACACTTCCTCTAAAATCCCCCTTCTCATTCCTACAACTTAGATTACCCCGTAAATAGCCATATTGTCGGACAAACTAATTAAATAAATAAAACCAGTTTTCTCGATAGAAATTAACTACACTAGCTAATACTTGGATCTTCCGGAATCCACACTGCTGGGTTTAAGGCATCAGAATCGCAATTGATTGAACCGACATTTATAGGGAGGTCAAGGTTCAAATCTAATCTGGGCGTACTGAGGGTATTTTTTCCCAAATGGTTTTATTATACCCTACAAGCAAATGGGATACTTTTGGATTAAATTATACCATACTCATACGTACCCCTTAATGTACATATTATATGTGGATAGCTCGGGAGGATAATAAGATTAGGTGCGCGCGCACATAAACACACACAAACATACAAAGAAGTAAATTTCATATTATTTATTTTACACAAACATTCTTCAGATAAATACAAAAATGTATATAAATATAGATTTACAGGATTTTTTTTAATAAGCCATTCCCACCCCAATATAACACCTAGCTTAGGTAGATGAATTAAATAACCAAATTATTGTAAGTTTTAGATACGGTTATATCCTCAATTAAATATCATTTTCTTTAAATTGAAAACATAACTAGATACGAGAATATAGCTCAGGACCTTTGGATTAGTACGTCAATGCTCTTACCATTGAGCTATTCAGGAGTCGTTCCGTGCTCAGAATAATTTATTTTTATTGTTTAGCACCACATCTTACTAACCGTTCGGGTTATACGCTTAAGTACCAATTACGCTATTGGATTAGGAATTTAGAAGGTTGAATTTAAAGGAAGTGAACCCAAATTTGTGTAGAAGGAGAGAGGAAAACCATTTAGGAAAAAACCTCCCCAGTTCACCCGACCGCGATTCGAACCCGATCTCCCCGTCCTCAGCAGTCTAGCTCAGCACGACTCAGTCATTCTCAACTTATATTTTAAGGCAGATTATTATGGACGTGTGGAAATCGTCAGTTACATTACTATGAGCGCTCAATTTATTTATTTATTTTCAAGCACCACATCTTATTGCCCATTCGGGTTATACGCTTATTAACTATTTACGCTAGTGGATTAGGGCTAAGGAAGGTTGAATTTAGAGGAAGTGTACCCGTATTTGTGTGAAGATATTGGGAAATACCGGGATCGAACAACGATCTCCCCATTATCGGCAGTCTAGTCTATTGCGAGAGTAGCGCTATAGACCATGCGGCCACCGAAGCAGTTATGAGAGATCATTTAAAATATGAGAGAAGAATGACCCTGGCCACGGGATGACTCCTGGATAGCTCAGTTGTTAGAACATTGGTGTTCTAGGCAAAAGGTTACGGGTTCGATTCCAGTGTTCAAGTGGATCTATCAATTTAAAGAATATAACTTAGGTAGGTAGTACAGTTCGAGCCAGGAGTCACATGATGATGACGTTTACTCTATTCTACTTATATATATATTTTTAAATATATTGGAATTGAAACTATCGAAATCGTTTTATCATATTTTGAAAAACACAACCAAGTTGAAAAACTAATTATTTTATAGTGAAAAAATGCATAAAACCCAAACGCGTAATGAGATGTACTAAAAAAAATCTTATCTCAATTTCTTTGTTGCCAAGTGAAGAATGACGAAACGCGCACTTCAATGCTATTAATTACTAGAATGCGTCTAATTAAGCATCTAATATTCCCGTCATACGGCCGTGAAGTCAGCTCTTAATCTAAAATATTACGGGAAAATATAAAACTCTATATATAGGATCAATGAAAATAACTATGATGTCACCCACTTTGGTGGCCACATTGTGTAAGGCGATACTTTCGCAGTAGACTAGACTGCCGATGAAGGGGAGATCATGGTTCGAATCTCGGTTGGGTGTACTGAGGTTTTTTCCAAAAGGGTTTCACACGCTCCTTTCGCACAAATGTGGGTAAACAACCTCTAAATATAACTTTCCTCATCCATAAAACCATTATCATAATTAGTACATAAACATATAACCCGAACGGCTAGTAAGACACGGTGCTAAAATAAACCTATGATGTCATGGACCACAGGTTGACAACTACTGAACTAGTGTATACCTATCTATTCCGGAAACATTTAAAGTCCCATAACTGAATGTTACACCAACTTTTAAGTTCACGGCACACTTAACAAGCCTAAAAAGTTTGCGGCACACTGTTTTGTTTTGGGTACTCGCCGAGGCGGAAGAAAATGTAGGGCCTATTACGCGCCCAGTATAACGGCTGTCCGGTAATTCAGAATTAAGAAATTATAAACTTTTTTTCATGAAAAAAATTCAAATTTTCAAAGAATAAATAAAGGTTGAAGTTATTTTTCTGCGCCTGCTTCTTTAACATTTGGAAACATTACGTTAAAACCATTAGTAATTTATGTAAACCATAACTCTAACTTCACGCGAATGCTTTTGATTTTATCAGATGCATTAAAAATATTATTAAGTATACGGAAGTCAAAAATGCTGACGACACACGGCCGCCACTAATATCAACATTTGTGTTCCGCTCGGCTGTGACCACATGGCATATCTAATTTGCCACCGCGATACACCAGTGTGCCGCGGCCCACCGTTTGCGGATCACTCCCATAACCCACGGAGCCCTGTTGGAAAAAACAACTGACTATTTCCCATAAAATGTTTTTCCATGACAGTGCTTCTGATAGGGAGGATGAAATATTTGTTCCGGCGTCGGTCTGCCTTGTTGCTTCATCCTGAAGCTGACGTCAATTTTTTACCCATTGCATTTATCAACATGTCTTCAAGATTCGGTGTTTATTTTTTAAGATAGAAACTGAATGTATTTTGGATATCAATGAACCAAATTAAAAGTTTTAAAAATATATTAGAGAGAACAAGCCCGCTTAGGTGATCGGATGGTATAATCTAACGTGTCAATCTCACATTAAAGTGGACTGCCGATGACGGAGAGATCAGTATTCTAACACCAGCCGGGTGTACTGAGGGTGTTTTTTCCAAAATGGTTTTACACACTCCTTCCTCGCCAATTTGTGTACACTCACTCTAAATTCCATCTTTTACATCCGTGACTTGTTAGGGTATAGCCTGAACTGGTATGAACGCGGTGGTCAATAGTAATAAAAAACTAAGTGCAGGCTTTAGTAGATGATGTATGCGTATAGCCCTAACGGGTGACCTGGTGGTCTAGGGGTAAGGTGTCAGACTTTTGTGCTGGCGGCCGGGGTTCAATCCTTGGTCCCGGCACAGATTTATCTGATTACCAAACCCTTCCTTCACCTCTGACAAGACATCTTGTGAACGTGGGGAATGCCAGGCCACCACCGTGGTTCGGATTCCACGTTAAACTGTAGGTCCTCCATTTCATCTCACAATCACCCTACCATTACACATTAGCGTAAGTGCGTATAACCCGAACGGGTAGTAAGACGCGGTGCTAATAATATAGCCCTAACGNACATCTTGTGAATGTGGGGAATGCCAGGCCACCACCGTGGTTCGGATTCCACGTTAAACTGTAGGTCCTCCATTTCATCTCACAATCACCCTACCATTACACATTAGCGTAAGTGCGTATAACCCGAACGGGTAGTAAGACGCGGTGCTAATAATATAGCCCTAACGGGTTCTGGGACACACTGGGCCAACTATACATATCATGTTAATAAAATTATTAGGGCTTTGCGAAGCTTTGAAATGTCAAGGTCAAAGTTTAAACACAAATCTCCATATTTAGACTTCGAAACCCACACTTACTTACCTTTGCAGCCTCAAAAGATTTTGAAAGTAAGCTAAAACTTTGCTATGTAACGAAAAGATTTTAAATATCTTACTAAATATGAAATATGTCAACATATAATAATTTGGGAATTGCTGTTAAACGGTAATTTAAAATAGACTACTGATTAATGGCATAAACAACTTAAAGAGAGATAAATTCAGCCATGTCAGTATAAAAGAATCAAGTGAGATATTTTCCCCCAAAACATTAGTGTCGTTGTCTTGAAATATTCATCGAATAACGTAAATTATATATATTGCGGATCATTTATTGAAAAATATGAAAACTTTGATACCTTATATTAAATTAATAGTAATAATATTTTATTTAAAAATAAATTAAATCTGTTTGGTAAAACTTGAGAAATTGCTGCCGAAATACATTATCTTTTATTTCCAATTTTCAATAAATATATATATATATACGTGAAGCGATTCCTTTTAACATTATTTCCAACAATCTGCACTAAAAAAATAATCAAATTTTAAAAATATTCAAAGAGAATAACTTATTTCTCACACTTTCTTGCCATATCATTTGTAACTCAGTCGCGTTAATAGACCATTTCATTATCATCATTCGACGTTTCCGCCTCTTCGGGTCGTCTGCATTCAGATATTTCATTTCATATATTTTTTAAATAAGCTTTAATATCAGTGTGCTGTCTCTTACCGACTTATCCCAAATTAATTTAACTATATTACGATTTAAAATACTAGAATCATAAATTAAATAAACTTAATTTATAATCTAATACATAATTAATTCATAAAACATTATTATATAGGCACATCAAAGCAATTTATTTAAATTATATTAAACTCCTAATTTTGATTTGTAAATAAATAATTGTTATGTTTTATTCAAATTAAGATTTGTTATCCTTGATAAAAGGTATGATATACTTTCTCATATTGTCTTATAATTTGGAATTGTTTTCAAAATTCGAAAGCCAGAAAACCATCCTTAAATAAGATTTTCTCATAAAAGCAAACATACGTTTTTTCACTTATATAAAACACACTTCAGTTTTAAATAATATGTTAGAGCCATTTAAAATAATCAGTTTCAAAATATGTTCATGTGTAAGCATCCCTTAAGTAATTGTTCCCTAAAAAAAAACAAGTAGGCCTATACGAGTACAGTGTTATTTTTCATAGAAAACACTTTCCAGCCATCCATTTTGAATACATATTTTTGATCTTTTTTAAAAAATTTAGGATTTTTAAAAATAAGTCAAAACCCTTAATTTTAGATATAGAATTGAAATCACAATTTTTCCTTGAATTATGACCATAAAACACTCCATGTCATTAGTCCGTATGCAAGCTATGGCGACCCAGCGGCCGCCGTATGTTGGAGAAGATGTCATGTGGTCAGCATGTGGTCAGCTCAACGAGCCCTTCAGCTATTAATCTCAGTTTTCTAGACCAGAGCCTCTACTTATTTATTCAAGTAGCTCCTCATCTGTCCTCACGAGGCTGGATTTTATCCCCACCCAGATCCACTGCTTCATAGAAAAGTCTGGAAGCGCTAGGAATCAAACCTGGGACTTCTGGATCTGTAGTCAGGAACTCTGACCGCTAGACCACAGAGGCTAAGGTTTGTCAATATATATATATATATGAGAGAGAGAGTTTAAACAAAAGCTATCAAACTTTGGTTGGAACTCCATTTAGACAGAGAAACGAATAGATGGAAGGACGGAAAAAGACAGACATGAGAATAGATAGAATTGTAAGATCTGCTTTTTGGAGTTTGAGGGCCCATAATAATCTCTAGGATTAAAATGTTTAAGATTACAAAACTTTCACTTTGAGAAAGTAAAATATATATTTTCTTTATTTTGGCTTAATATTAATTTAAAATAAACTACTAAACAAAGCATATATTTTATTATATATATATGAAAAGGGTTGTTTAGTCTTTTAGAGGAAATGCAGTCAAGTTAGTATGGAAAGATTTCAGCGGTAATTCAAATATCGAAGCACCCCCCTCCCCCAGACCTCCCACCTAATCACCTAGTCACTGCCTTCCTATCAATGGCAATCAAGTATGAGGCGAGCCCAATGCCTTAGATCACTCGGCCACTGGCGAATTTTTCTAGACATAATAAAAAAAATTATAGATACAAAAACTTCATATGCCGTCCTTCATAATAATTAAAAAAAAGTTACCGTGGATTGAATTTAAAATAGATTGACCACCCCACATTAGTGGACAGTGGACAAAGGCATCAGTCTGACCTTGCCTGGCTTGCAGGTACGGACGGTGATGTCAAGGCTCAAATCCCGACTGGTTGTACAGAGGTTTTTTTCCAGTCATCCCTAACTCAAATGCGGGTATATTTCATCTAAGTTGACACTTCCTTATCTCTAACCCGTTAATGTAGTTAAGTTCGGTTAGGCCAGACGAGTAGTAGGACGCGATGCAAAAACAAAAGTAAATAGTACGCTGTACCGCACTGAATTTCTCCCTAGTTTGCCTTAAAAAAAATTACTAAAAACTCGTAAGATCTGTGAAACGAAATAATAGGTCTATACTTTGTTGTAGAAACATTACACCAAAGATCATTAATGAAATAATATAAACTGTTACTTACTCTATGGCATTAAAATCTATAAAAACTGAGAAAAGATAAATATCTTTCTCCACCAAAGAGCATAAGATTATTATTATTATTAGTACCGCATCTTACTACCCGTTCGGGTTGTACGCACTTACGCCAATGTGTAATGGTAAGTTGATTGTGAGATGAAATGGAGAACCTACAATTTAACGTGGGATCCGAACCACGGTGGAGGCCTGGCAGTCCACACATTCAAAAAGAGCATAAAAATCAAATTCATTTTCAAAGACCTTAGTTATTAAAAAGTATATATGTTTGTTTATAGCTAAGAAATTATTGATTTTATAAAAATATGTTTCAAATAAAATATTTTTTTATCTTTAATAGTATAACAAGTTTACATTGATAAGTTATTTCGTATCCCAAATAGTTGGGTATAAATGATTAGAATTGAAAAATTATCCCCTCGTAACATACCCTCAAGAGTACTGTGATTTTGTTAATAATTATAAACAGTGTCTAGATATAAAATTTAATCTAAATTGTTAGAGCGAGTTTCAAGAAAATCACCTTTTCTATATTTGCCCATCAGTAAAATACCCTCAATTTTAGGGTTAGATATATAATTCGTTAAACCTCTGGGGGGAACTTGAAAATCCCAGTTACCAAGTTTTATCTCAATCAAAAAAATAGTTTTGGCTCTTGATCTTGATTGACAGACAGACAAAATCTTGAAAATAACATTTTGATTTCAAGAGGTCATGAAACGTCGACATTTATCAAAATCTCATTTTTTTTTACGAACACAATACTTTTTCTCCAAGATGTAGAGTGAAAGTAAAAATAACAATCAAACACATTTTAGGACACCACCTGGCATCGAACGAGGCTTCCTAAAGACCGCAACCGACATTCTAGTCAATAAATCCTTAGAACGTATAGAAAAATCCACAAAGAAATAACGAATAGAAGGAAACAGAAAACCAAGTACTGACAAGAGAATACAAAAGGAAGGGGAGGATCTGGATAGTGGGGTCTTGAGGGTGGTTCCATTATCTTTCGAAGAACGAAGAGAGAACAGAAAATGAACCGCCGTAAGGTGCCAGTTGATAGCGGAGGCCATAGAAAGAAAAAGACGCCTAAGCAAATACAAAATAGGGTTAGGTATTTTTTTTTATAAATGTGTGCAATGATAAGTTGTTTTTTTTTCATTCGTTATCTACCTGACAAGGCACGCGTACTGAACTGTCATCTCTACTTCCTTTCCTTTTATATAAAACAATATTTACCAAGTAAACATAGCTTATTTATAGTTGAGTTCGAAAAGGAAACAAATCTTTCAGATAAATTTAGATTTAATTTTGCACTCAAGGTGTAAATATACCCACATGTGCTTATTGGAAAAGGACACTTAACCTCGGTAAACCCAGACAGAATTCGAAACCCAGCCTCCATGTCACAAGTAAAGCAGATTAGATGAGCTTGACATTCAGTGCACGTGTCCACAAGTGTGGGTTGTAACATATTGTTTACAGTAGGTAAAAATGTTTTTTCCCTCTTATTCTGTAGGCATCCGTCCAGGAATAATGCATATTAAACTAGCTGGCTAGTATGATGTAGAGGAAATGTACCCGTGTGTGGAAAGGTGGTATTTAAGGTAAACCTCTCTCCTTATATCTAACCGGAATTCAACCCTGACTCCACCTTACCGACAATCTAGTATATTTCGAGAGTTAACATGCGACCACAAATAAAGGTTTTCGTAATATTACTGTACAAAGTTAGGAGTCGAGCTACAGCCAGTAACAGAATGTTTCTATATAGGAACTATGAAGTAAGATAACAGAACATAATAGAATCAAGTAGGATATTAGTAGAATAGCACATACAAAAAGGGTTTTTCATAGAACAAAGATATAGTATGACCTTAAAGAACATAAATATATCTACAAATAAAGCAAAGATTCCCCCAAGAATGTGTATTGAAGTGAAACATGGACCATTGGCAGAGCTGGTAAAAAACTATTAGAAGCATTTGAAATGTGGTGCTTCAGAAGAATGTTGAAAATATGATGGAACCAAAGTGTGTATAAAGAAAGATAGGAAAATATGGAAATGCTTATGAAAACCAAGGGTTAATATGATCAGCCACATACTCAAGACATGATAGGTAAAAGAAGTTAATTATAGAAGAATATATTGAAGGAAAAAATGCAAGAGGAACACATAAATTAGATAGCGGGAAATGTTGGTAAGAACAATAATTATAAATATGTAAAAGATTTGGTTCAGGAGGCAGAAGTGGAGAGCTAGAGCAAACCAATTATTTATGGCAAAAGATGATATTTATGGATATATTAATTTGGCCTATATCCATGGCAAGGATGTTAGAGAAGCCGACCACAAGACTAAGCGACTCTGGTTAGACCTCATGTAGTATTTGTATTTATTGTTGCTATTTTGCTCCACATCTGGACTGTATGCATTTAATCACATTAATTGATTAGGAACGAGGAAGGTGAAATTTAGAATATATATATACCAGTTTTTTGAGCTATTCAGGAGTCATTCCGTGCTTAGAGCCATTATTCACTTATATTTTAAGGAAGAGTCCCTGAACACGGGACAATTCCTAGATATCTCAGCGGTTAGAGCAATGGCGTATTAAACCAAAGGTCCCGGGTTCAATTCCCGTTCATTTATCAATTTACAGAATATGATATTTAAATGCGGATATAGCCGTAACTAACAAATATAAAAGCTTTGCTATTTAATCGAAATCTGCTGGTATTTGGATAGAGGGATAGGGGGGATCATTTAAGGAAAAAAACTACTCTACTACACCAGCCAGAATTTGAACTTTGACTATATGAGCCTAACATTTAGTCCACGTGCTTTACCGATGCGGATGTTTGGATGTACACTATTGGGCGTAACCTACTAAGCTATATTAGTTGGTAATTTGTGTTATACATATTTTTGTAAGTTAGTTACCTCAACAAATGTGTCAGTTTCATCTAGTCTGATATTTGAGAGGGAAAGATAGGTGATTCAACCCAAGGTGAGTTTAATGAGGATAGTATCTCCTAAATGGTTTTTCACTCATGTTCCACGAAAATTCGGGTATATGTCCTCTCAATTATATCTTATTCATTCCTACTACATTAGAATAATTAAATTCATATAGTCTGGATGGGTAGTAAAATGGGCTGGTTATAAAAATCACCACAAAACGTACAAATTGCCACAGTTTTATGATTAAGTAAAATGGAATATAAGACTCAATAGATACTGGCTTCCCTAAACAAATTAACTTCTTTGTTATTGTCTCAACTGGAAACTAATTGGAATGTCAGAGCTGCCAATCCCAAAATAAATAAAGAATAGTGAGAATTTTTACATTAAGGTTGACGGCGCCCTTAAGATCTCATTTTACAAATGATTAATCCGGCTATTAGATGCACGATTCCACTTAACCCATAAATATGATTGAACTACAATTTTATAACCCGCCTCAGTGGCGTAGTTGGCTAAAGCGTGCGTTTCGTGTTGAGCTTGAATGCCGAGGACGGGGAGATTGAGGTTCGAATCTCGATCGGGTGAACTGGGGGTGGTTTTTCCTAATAGTTTTCCACACTATTTCCACGTAAATGTGGGTTAACTTCCTCTAAATTTAATCTTCCTTAGCACAATTAGTACTTAAGCGTATAACCAGATCGGCAAGTAAAACGTGGTGCTAAATTAAAAAAAATATGGATTCTTCACGTATTAAAAACAAAATTTTTATCAGGGAAATATATATATAATTATGAAATGATTATTTATCACTTATTACTTTCTCTCGACACCTCAGAGAGAAAGTATTGTGATCGTCGAAAAATTCTAACTCGAGATTTTGATAAATGTCGACGTTTCATGACCCTTTGAAACAAAAAAAAAAGTGGTTTTCTCAATGCCGCCTGTTTGTTTGTTCGTCTGTAGCTCGGCTTAGAGTCGAAACTGTTTTATAGATTGGGATATAACTTGGTATCTGGGGTGTTTATAAGGTCCCCCAAGGGGTTTTTGGAATTAAAAGTACATCCCTAAATTTAAGGGTAGTTTACTGGAGGGCAAAAAAAGAAAAAATCGATTTTCTCGAAAATAGTTCTAACGATTTTGATTAAATGATGTAGCTAGACACTATGTATTATTATAAACAAGATGGCAACTCTCATTTTCCCATGAAAATTATTTTGAGGATACTTTGCATGATGGATATTTCCCAATTTTCATCATTTCTCCGCAACTATTTGTGATACGAAAAATCTTATCATTGTAAAGTTGTTGTACTATTAAAGATAAAAATCTTTTATTTGATATTGCGTATAACCCGAACGGCTAGTAAGAAGCGGTGCTAATAATAATAATAATAATAATAATAATAATAATTTATATGAGATAAAGTTTTATAAAACAAATAATTTCTTAGCTATAATTTAATATATATATATACTTTTTAATTCAGGTTTGAAAATGAATTTGATTCTTATGCTCTTTGGTAGTTAATGATGTTTCTCTTTTTCCAATTTTTCTGTACCAGTGTTCCTAGTTCCTAGTTCCTAATGCCATAGAATAAGTAAGTAACAGTGTATATTATTTCATTTATGATCTTTGGGGTAATATTTCTACAACAATGTATATAATGATTTTTAACTGCATCAGTGGCCACATGGACTAAGGTGTCGCTCTAGCATTAAACAAGACTGCCGATGACTGGGAGATTGAAAATCGAATCCCGGTCGGGCGTACTGAGTGTTGTTTTCCACTCTTCTCCATGCAAATACACATTCTCTAGATTAGACCCCTACGATTCTTAACAGATTAGAGTAATCTAGTAGGTATGCGTACAACCAGAACAAGTAATAAGACGGTGTGATAAAAACAAATACATAAAAAACACATGATTTTTGACTTGGTGCATTTTAGAAACAAGTCCAGTCTCGACATAAGTAGCCTTCATTTTAGTAATAGATTTCCGTGAACGCCTATTATTTATAATGTTGACATTTGGCAAGGGGAGGGTGGCCATAAAGGGGGGGGGATAGCCGGGAAGGGGAGGGAGAATTAAGGAGAGAAAGGTCCAGGGGGAACGGGTATTGATCAAACAATGTCAGGTGAAAAACAGACGTTGCGGAAGATAAGCGTGTTTCACCGCTTCACTTCCTGGAAGGACGTTATCAAAAACGTTCCACCGCGTACGAGAACGTTTAGGCTCTTAACGTCAGCTTCTTTATTATTATTATTATTATTATTTGTATTTTTAAACAATTCAATACATTTTTAAAATGGCACCCATGGGTGATAGCTGCCCCCTATTTCTATCTAGAAAATGTCTGCTTCATTATGAATTCAACATACCCAAAGCGAAGACCAAGCTGTGTTGGGTGCTAATATGCGTAAAGACCGGACAGTTTGTTGATCGATCATAGCGAACTCGTTTTAATTTGACCCTTTGGCATTATATCTGTCTTTCCAAATGTTTGTTCCGTGATAACTGCCAAATGCTTGGACCATTTCGAACGAAACTTCCTGCGACATTCTTTGTATTTAGGCCGAACGATGTGTGTGTGTATAATTTTTCAATTTGGTAGTCCGTTTCATTATTTATAGACAATTGATCGAGTATCTTGGGAATAGTTTTAAATGTTGATATACATCGCGAGACTGACGTCTGAAACCACGTGAACAACGGATATTCACTATGAATAAAATACAGTATTAGTAGTAGTCTATATCTAACTTGATCACGAAGGAAAAACAACAAATTCAATCCAAGTATAAATTATATAATATATTTAAAATTTAAATCCAAAGATAAATCTTAAGACTAGTAAAGATAAGAACATGACATAATTCTTAACATGATTTCTTAGAATTTTTTGAATGAAGGAAGAGAGGTTTAACGTTACCTGAAATACAAGAAGACAAGGTGGGGAAGATAAAATATATAGTACCGGCTTGCCGCCAAGATGTTAGTGTCTGAACAGACACATTTCTGGCCAGTCAATGAAGCTTCATACAAAAGTCAGGAGGTCAAATACGCACCGAACCGGTCTTAGCTCGATTTTAGTTCACGGTCAACAATGATCGACTGGGGTGTGATGTGTCGTGAAAGGTTGTTCAACCCGGCGATTGTCAAGGCTTTTTTTTTTTAAATCGTATGACATCTTTGAGCGGGAGATATACAGTATCTGGTTCGGTAGTCTGTGTGTGTAGACTTTTACGTTGCCCAGGGTACACCTATGGAGGTTGTCTAAATGACATACCCGCAATGAGATAATGTGATGATGGTGTTGATGAAGCTGAAAAACCAGTAATGATCTTAAACCTAACTTAAGTATAATTGATCAAACCCTGTTGACCGCTGGGTTAACGCCCTTTCGTGAAAAATAGCCATTGTACTAGCCGGGAATCACACCTGGGACCACTAGGTTCATAGCCAGGTGCATCACGGGGCTGGTTTTTCAAGGCTTCTGAAGTAAATATCTAGCAAGTTTTTTGCACGAATTTCCATCTCGGTTACTAAACCAAACTGACCAAGTTAAAAAACATAAGAGAGCGGTAATCTCCCCGTATCTCTCGTGTGAGAGCCGGCACTTCTAGTGCTCCTTTCACATGTGCAACAACGATAAACTTGGGTGAGGCACTACTTTTAAGTCAGGAAGAGACCTATGCAACAAATTCCAAAACTGGATTGGCAACAAACTGCCTTCATCTCGTGCGTTAAAGTCGGTGTCACACATGCGCAAACCAAAGCTCCCAATAAGTTTTGTAGCCAGTCGCTTTCGGGGAAACGCTTTACTTTAGATAATCCGTTTTAAGGTTGACAAGAATGAACATTATGTTTTAAAATACATGGAATGTGAATGTAGCCAGCTATCTCCTGGTTTTTTACTTTCCCGTGTAAAGAAAATATAATCGTGACCATTTGTTAACTCGAACTATGATGGATCTTGAGTTTTCNAAAGTTGGTTTTACAATTGTACATCCTTTTGTATGTTTTTTTTTAACCTCGGACTAAACTTAAAACCATTTTATTGATTTTGTTCAAACATTATTTCCTAAAAATGTTTGAAGGTAAGGAGCGATATAAGATAACAAATTTCTTTAATGTTCTCATACTTTTTACAGCCTAATAAATTACAAATTTCTTTTCAAGTCTTATCTTATATTTTATATTCTAGGCGAACTCTTGATTTTGATTATGGTTATAAAATTAAATAAAGTTTAATAAAGACTGACTTTATTTAGAATGAATATAAAAGGTGAACTATAATATACTACAGTGTATTAAACTGTGAGGGGACTTTTGTGCTCGGGTATGGGGTTCAATCCTCGGCCCCAGCACAAATTTATCTGATTACCAAATCCTTCCTTCACCTCTGACAAGACATTTTGTGAATGTGGGGAATAACAGGCCTCCACCGTGGTTCGGATTCCACGTTAAATTGTAGGTCCTCCATTTCATCACACAATCACCCTACCATTACACATTAGCGCAAGTGCGTACAACCCGAACGGGTAGTAAGACGTGGTGCTAATAATAATAATAATAATAATAATAATAATAATATTAAACTGTGGGTACTACTGTATCGTACCATGTTACAAATATTAAAGCTTTGCCACTGACGCTTAGGATTAAATTCTAATACTAATTTGACAATAGTTAAAAGAAGCACTTTGAAACGACGTTTCAAAATGGTTTGTTTATATTTGACTCGAATGGTACTGTTGGTAAATATTTTAAAGAAAAATGAACTTTGAAATAATGATTACAATATCAGCAATATTTATTCAGTGAATAGCTAAAAAAAATTGTCTGGGCCTTGTAGAGAATAAATTCGTGTGCAACAAGTTCTTGTGAAATAAGCCATAAGACATCTGATAAATATACGATGGCCGAGTATTTGTCCAGGCTATCAAAACATTTACACTAATGGGGTTAAAAATGAGGAAGCTAGAGTTTAAAGTAAGTGTACCTGCATTTGTGTGGAGGGAGAGTGGCAAAACCCTCCTTAGTACACCTGCCAATAAATCAAACCATATCCTTCCCGTCACTGCCAAACTGGACATGACGAGATTTACGTCTTTGACTGACTTCCTGCCAGTGGGGGTTTATATGTAATGAATTAAGTAAGCCTATTTGAAAGGGTTATAGGAATAATCTGTCTTGAATCAGAAAATAGCTTTGTGTAAAATACTCAAGATTGTGAATTGTATTAGAATTATTGTAGTTGAATTCTTATTCTATCCGAGTAAAATTTTTTTAGAGAAGGCTTTCAAAGGTTTTTTTATTGATGGAAATGTCTTGTTATGGTCCACTTTCATTCAGGTAATGCACCCGTAATCCCTAGATTGATCCCAGGGTAGAGCTCACCCCTGGTCGACTGGTGTTGTACAGATAGAGTGTAGTGTGTAGTGTGTAGTGTGTAGTGTGTAGTGTGTAACGTGTAATGCACAGTAGCAACACTCACCCTGCAGGTAGTACGCCCGTCGTCCCTCGATGGAGCCCAGGGTAGAGCTCACCCCTGGTCGACTGGTGTTGTACAGCTGGAGGGAGTCGAGGAGATCGATCCCAGGCTCCACGCCGGCGGCCGCTGCAACAAACAACAAACAAAACAAAGATAAAAAATATGTTGGTCATCTGCCCTTCCTTCCATTCCTTTACTATTAAATTTCCCCTGCTTACTTACACCCTATTATAGTCAACATTTTCTGGTTTCAAATGTTTCTGTATTTTGGATTACAATCTCGTTTATAGATAGATGCAAAAGCTCATGTGGTTAAATGTTAAACAAATAAATCCTATGATTTGGATGCTTGTTGTTCTTAAATCCTTCTTAAAGTGATTGTTAAAGAAAAGTGTATAAATAAATTGGACGACACAATACTAAAAACTTTATCACAGCTTGTAACACAATGTTCAAAAGTAAGTTCTTAATAACCCACTCTTAAGTAAATTTTCTTTAAAAGAAACAGACACAATAATATCACCTAATAATAACAGAAAAACAGACAAATTTACATAGGGAAATACAGAATTGTAAAATCCACATTTTTAGGTTCGGGTTCACATAAAACGTCGAGTCGTATTAATCTCGAGATCGAAAATTTTCACGACTAGAATACTTTCTCTTTTTGCTAAAGTAAAAAGAAACTCACTCGTTTTGGTCGGCACGCGGACAAAATGTCGGGATAATATAGTACGGTTTGCTGGTAATGGAAAGGTCATGGTTCTAATCCAGGCCGGATGTTCTAAGGCTGTTTTTTTTCTTAATGGGCTTATACTTTCCCTTCATGTAAGTGCGGGTGTATTTACAATAAATTATTCCTTAGTCATCAATTTCCTATTAGCCTAATTAAAGTATTTTTTATTCCGGACAGGTAGTAGAACGCTGTAGAAAATATAAAAATAAACACTAGAATGTTTTTACATTAATTAAGTCAAAGACACATTTTTGAAAATGAGATTAATTTCAATAAAATTATGGAAATTATATTGGAAACAAAACCCTCAAAATGAACCGGTTCAGGGATTGAGCCATAAAAAACCGGCTAGGGAACCATTACACTAAATGTGCGACCAGCCATAGGAGGTCCCAAGTACTAGAAGCAATGAGGAGGCAAATTAATAAAAACTTTTAAAATAAGAATCCACTGTAGAACCCTAACTGTTCGCTTGTCCAGAACTTTATTGTTCACACGCAATACAGAAACGCTGGAAAAGTTGCCTATGTAACAAGGCTGAGAAACAGACGAAAAACTTATTTTTCATCTTCAATTAAGGCATTAATGCCTTAATTAATTGAATTTCTTCTTAATACATCTCTTTTCCCTGGGATTCAATGATCTGAATTATTAAACAAAAAATTCTGACATAGGCCTGCCTATAAGGGACGTTAAAAACGAGTCAATTCATTGCAATGAATCACCTGTTCTGTCTTCATCGTACCTTCAACAATAGGTCATTCAACACTGTCCTTACCAGATTTGGTGGTCGAATGGTCTAAGGCATCCCTCTATCAATATACTGGACTACCAGTGAAGGTGAGATCGGGGCTAAAATCTCAGACGGGTGTAGCGAGGCTGGTTATCCGGAATGGTTTTACACTCCCCCTTCATGTAAGAGAGGGTACATTTCCTCTAAATTAAACCTTCCTCACCTCGAACACATTAACGTAAATAGTTAATAAACGTATAACCCAAACGAGTAGCAGGTTACCGCAACCATGTATATATGTATATGTATATATATATATAAATAAATATGTATTTGTATACATATATATATATATAAATATATAGTGTATTTTATATGTGAGTCATGAGAAAAATATTTGATTTAAATTTAATTTCCCTGAGATATACTTTTTGCTTACAAATTTTTCTTAAAATTGACTGAAATTAGTTCCTTATTCAAACAATTTGACTAAATTTTGCCACCATTTTTTAGAACTGAGTTCATTAGCCGTTTTTGGGTTGTTGCCAGGGAAAGCAAGTCCTGACAGGACTGCACCTGTAAACTGTTCCCACTCCTAAAAAACCACATACAATTTACTATTATGAATGGATCTATGTTATTGGATGGATCTAAAGGAAAAGAGAGTTTATTTTAGCACCACTTCTTACTACCCGTTAGGGTTATACGCTTATGTACTAACTACACTGATGGTTTTAGGAATAAGAAAAGTTATATTTAAAGTTATATTTAAAAGTGAACCCACATTTTCTAGGAAGGAAAGTAGAAAATTATTTTGGAAAAAAGCCTTAATAAACCCAACCGAGATTACAACCTCGATCTTACCGTCATCGGCAGTCTAGTTTACTGAGAGAGTAGCGCGTTAGACCACGCGGGCACCTACGCTGGTGGAAAGTTATTTAGTGAACAATTTAGTGAAACAATTTACTATCACAGTCCTCTCAAGCCTTGGAAAAAGCCCAGAATCACTCATAATTAAAATATTTTAGGCAAGCTTCACCAAAAATATTTTATTATATGCAGCCGAATAAAAGCGTGTTAAATTTTATAAGTGTATTTAAACGCTTTGTTATTACTTACCTATAGCTACATTTGTAGCAGAAACATGAACATTGCATGCAAGAAGTTATCAGGAAAGTGTAGGCCATGGGAATGATGGGGGATGAAGCTGTGAGGAACAAGTTAGCTGTCACGAACAGAAACAGAATAAGGAATGAATTTTTTGGGAAATAGTTGGGGTACAGGTAGTATATGATGATAGAGAAAGCAGGAGTGAGATGGTATGGTATGTAATGAGGATGGAAAGAAAATAATCCCAAGAAGACTGATGGAAATGAGGTATGTAAGAAAAAAAGTGTAAAAGATGGGAGGAAAAGATAATAGCAAATGTGCGAGGGTTATGAGTAGAATAAAAGCAAATGAAGGAGGAATAGCGCTGGAAGTAAATATAAATATTAAGGCATTTTACGAGAAAATCTCGACCCCAGTTTGGAATCAGTTGATGATAATATTACATACTTATACAGAAAATATTACGTTCAATCATTCTTGTTTTAACATTATTTCTGTCATAAAAATATGTAGGCTAAACGGAAATAAAAATCCAACCCTATTGGTGTAGTGCCTGTTTATGTATATACAGTGTGTCTAAAATTTGTTTGAGTCCCATCGTTTGATAACTGATTTCTTACAATTCAAAATGCCAACGCTGACCATCGCTCAAATGGCTGCATACATGAGAACTTTCACCTTTTCAAACATGTAGAGATCTTGACCCAACAATAGTGTATGTGTTTTAATTTTGGTTTAGATACTTCCATTAGTTCAAAATTCAAGTGGAACTCAGGGAACATTGGGGGCATTATTCCTACTATTACTATTAACTGTTATTACATAAGCAAGTGGTTAAACCTTGTATTTTCTATTGCACAATTTTGTATGTCTTCCCGCTCCTTTTAGGTTTAGACAAAATGAAAAGGTGAAGCTGCAGTTCGATTCCAACCGGATGATGTAAACAGAATTCTTATACTGTCGTTTTTCCTCGGCTACTAGCGAATGCCAGAATACATTATTAATTAATTAATTCGTTCTTTAAATTTCTTCCTTATGAAATTGGCTAGTAACTAAACCGATTGAGCTTTAATAATGAATAGCATGAAACCATGTTCCTCGACGTATGAATAGACTACATAGCAAATATATAGCAAATATACTAGAGGCTTGAGTTAACTTTTATTTTGTTTTATAGAATATAAACCAAATTATAAATTGAATATAATTTTATGAAACATTTTACCGACTTGAGTGGTCAAATGGTTTAAGGAATCACTCTTCCATTATAATGTACTGCTGATAGTGGGAAGATCGGGGTTCAAATCCTAGTCGGGTGTACTGAGAATGGTTTTCCTAAATAGATTTTCGATCCCTCCCCACAAAAATGTGGGTATGAGTTTTATAAATTTAACCTTTTTTATTCCTAGCACATCAGAGGCATTATTACATATGTGCCAAATACAAACAAGTAGTGAGACGCGGTGACCAAAAAAGTTTTAATTATATGTGTCCTATTTTAAAGAGTGCATATTGAATGCACAAATAAATACTCACTACACGACTCATGCTGCTATATGAACAAAATGGCCTAGATCGACGACAAATATCTTGTTTTCTGTAATCTAAATTACAATAAAAGGCCTTATCTGTACGTAAACAAACAATACTACATACACACGTCAGATAACGTGACATTTTGAAGTAACTTTATTCCTTAAAACAACGGAAATATTTAATAGCATCTCAACTTGTTGACTGAACGTCACAACAAAAAACGTGACGTCAAACATCGTACGATAGTTTTTTCCCCTATCATCTATTATTAGAGATTTCAAGCGCATTGCCGTGGCTTAGTGGTTGAAGGTGGGGGAGCAGAGATAACTTAATTCGCTCACATGCTGTGTAGTAAAATACTCTTTATAAGCGAACTATAGACGTCGGTCAACGTCTGATAATCAACGTAAGCGAGCTATAGAGACCGGTCCACGTTTGATAATAATCAATGTAAGCGAGCTATAGAGACCGGTCAACGTTTGAGAATAATCAATTCAAGCGAATTATAGAAGCCGGTCAACGTTTGATATGAAATATAAGTAAGATATTATAAAGGCCGGTCAATTAATAGTAAATTTTAAGGTTTGATGCTTGATCACAAAAATTGAAAATTTCAAAATTTGATGCTTGATTACAATAAATGGTAAATTTCGAAATTTTATCATAATTATAATAAATTGTAAATTTTGGAATTTAATACTTGATAACAATTAATGATAAGATTTTGAGATTTGATGTTTGATTTATATTATTGATAAACTTTAGGATTTTATATTTGATTTTAATAGTTGGTTAATTTTAAAATTTGAAGCTTGATTTTTAAAAAAACATTAATTTTTAAGATGTTATTCTAAATATCAGTAAATGGTAATTTCTTATAATGCTTGATCACAATAAATGATAAGTTACTGTCAGGTTTAATTCTTGATCTAAATAGATGGAAAAATTTTAAATTTATACTCGATCTTGATAAATGTTGAGTATAAATTAGATAAGATAATTGGTCTTAAAAGATGGTAAGATTTGAGTTTTCTAAGTAATAAATTATATCAATAACGATACAATTTTGAAATTTGTAGCTTGATATAAATGGATGGTAGCTTTTTATGATTTTTGATAAATCTAGATATTTGTAAATTTTGAAATTATTTGCTTTAGCTCAACAAAATGGAATATTTTGAGGTTTGATACTATTTATTAATGGTTGGAAAATTTTAAATATGATTGTTGATCTATAAATATTGTGTTTTTTAGATTTCATGCATGATCTGATTGAGTGATACATTTTGAAATGCATTGCTTAGTCTCAATGGATTGGTAAATTAAAAAAAATATGCTTGTTCCAATGAATGGTAAATTTTAAAACTTAATGCTTAATATCAAATTATGATACATTTTGAGATGTAATGCTTGATCCTTATAAATTGTACATTTTTAATTTGATACTCATTCTCACTAAATGGTAAATTTTTAGGGTTCGGTGCTTGACTTCAATGGGTTAAATTTTGCGATTTGAAGCTGAATATCTACAAATTTTATGATTATGAAATTTTATGCTTGCTTAATAGATGTGCAATTTTAAAAACTTATGCTCAATTGTATCAGATAGTTAGTGTTGACATTTGGTGCTAGGTTGCAAAATATAGTACATTTTGAGGTTTTATGCCAGATCTCAATAAAGGGTAAATTTTGAGCTAGATTAAAAAAAAATTAGGTTTAATTCTTGATATAAAAAAATAGTAGCATTGTATGGGAAAGAAAAAACTATTATATATAACTTGACGTAATTAATAGTTTCCCATGTAGTTGTTTAATGTAAATAATGAAGTTCACTACGATGGTGGATACATTTTGCGATTTGATGCTATATTATACATTTTTCACCAAATCTAGTGCAACAGAAACTTATCTCAGGCACTTAACCTAGTGTTAAGTCAATTAATCTACAAATGTGAAAATTAAGTTTGGTTACAGACACAGCCACACTAGATATTTATTTCAACTCTATAGCATTCAATTATTTTACTCTAATATCATTTATGTAAACTAAGTGTTTACTTAGCTTGGATAGCTAGACTTCAAACCCAATCATCTTATAAACGTCAAAGTTTCATTTACAGAAGTGGACCTAAAGTATAGCTATGAATTTGACTAGATTTCTTTAGTAACCTAGTGGAAAATTAAGTCTAAGCTTGGTCTTTATTTATAATTATTTTAAAGATACGCCAACAAATATTCCGCATCTTAGTAATAAATCATTATAATAAAAGACTAAAGAAAAACTAAATGTTTTTAATATAATCGTTTAAGAACTATTTTCGCAAGAGCTTAAGATTTATTTGCTATTAGCATTGTGGATCTCCTGAATATACTGTGCTCTGAATCACCACTGAGCCATCCAGATACATTTCATTATTAAGGTAATATATAATAAAATATTTAAAAAAATGTATATCTACTATTAAATTATTATTTATAATTAATATGCGACCTTGAGCACAAGACAAACTTATTTGGCTCAATGGTAAGAACTTTGGCTTGCTTACTCCAAGGTACTGGGTTCGATTCCCGTGTTAAGTTGTTATTTTTAATTATATATTTGAACCAAAACATTAAGATGAGCGTCTTTGCGTTATTTTCTGTAGATATTTTATAATTATATTTAGATCACCATTAAAAGAGCATCACCTGAAAACAGACATATTAAAAACTAAATCTACTTAAATGTAAACATAAGACAGTATTATGTTCTGTAACGGTTTCTTATTAGCTATAAGACAAATACAATTTTTTTTTTCAATTTTGGCTATTCTAACTTGAGTTTGTATATGCTCTATAAAAAAATTATTCTTACAACGATCCGACTGTAATAATTGTCCTGTAAAGACATACCTGAACAATAGAGTAGAATCCAGATTAAGAACACGACAAATCTTTCAACGTTTACGTAGTGACGAAACATATTACTCTTTTTTTTGTAAGCGAGAATAATACAAATTAAAATCACAACAGTTTACAAACGAAATATTAATGAAATATTAAATAAATATTTATTTTTTGTGTGAAATTTAATATTTTGGTATAAAATTAATATATGAAATTATATATATAAATGTTATATTTAAAGAAATTGATTTTTTCACACTATTTGTGTAAAAAAATTATACAACGTAAAGAGTCACATTTGTATTTCTTGTTTGATAATAAAGTTGATAAAATATGTGTGTAAGTATAGCAGCACAATTTACTTTTTCATTTGTAAATACACTATTTTTTTTTAATAAAAGCAGGCTCAAACAAACAACTCTTTTACGAGTAATTATTGATAATTCAGTCACATTATCAAACACTGATTGAAGTAATTTTATTTTAACTAATTAAATTGAAATAAAAACAACTACGTTTAAGCGCAAAATATTTAAACAAGAAAATTGTTCACGTTTGTCTTAGATGTCACACGTGTTAATGAATTAACCTTTTTAAAATTAAAAAAACAAATACACACATCACGCGATTACTCCGACAAATACTAAAAACCGTAAATCGGGTGCCAAGCATCTGAAGAGACCGACGTTTAACGAACGAATGAAAAGAATGGCTCTCAGAGCAAGGAAGTTGCGAAGCAAAAAGAAATAAATATATACGTAAAAGAAAAGGAATAATAAAAAAAAATCTATAAAACGAGGAGACCGCTTTTGAGCATCCGATGTGCTGATAAATCAACAAGGAAACAAAACATCTCTTTTTACACCTGGCCTCAGGTTACCTCACACCGCCGATAATTGGCTGACTACATGATACTTTTTAGGGAGCTGTGACACTGGGCCAAGGTCAAATATTAAGCAGCTTGTTGGCAAGGGGGAGGAGGGGATAAATGTAGGGGGGAAAGGGGAAGAGGGCAGAGACAGGTTGAAGGAATGAATATGCAGATCTTGAGATTCATGCTATTCATGCTACACTCATTCAGTTGGTTCAATGCTCGAATCGAATCCCTAAGCAGTCTGTGTATAGATAGTGAAGCGGTTATCCCAACCGAATGATAAGGAAGGTCTAGATTCGATGCCTATCAGTGGCACTCGATTAATGAATGCGGGAACAGCTTCTAAAATTCCACCCTACTAATTCTGTTTCCTCATGTTTTATAGCTATTTTTAATATGTAAAACGTCTTAATACCCATGCGGACTACACTCACATCTACACCTACGGGCTAGGGAGTAGATAGATTTAATTTCAAATAAATGCGCCCGCAAATTGGGTGAAGGAATGATGGGAAACCTTTTTAGGGAGAACAAAAAAATTCATTACACTTTGTTGGGATTCAAATTACGACCAAATGGTAAACTAGACAAGACGAGACAGATGTCTTTGTACTTAATATCAATCATGTTACAATACACCATCTTTTAGTTTAAATCTTGCACTTGCCTTCAGGATTTAAAAATCAATTACAATTTCCGAGGAGATTACCACGTTTGGTTCACTAGGATATACAATTATGTGTATATATATAATCCCGTTGATGGAATCATGCAACGCCAAGAGCTCTGTACAACAATAAAACTGATAATATTTTGAGTAACACTTAGTACCACGTCTTATTATCCGTTCGGTTTATACGCTCAAGTACTAACTACGCTAATGGATTAGGAATGGGTAAGGTTGAATTTAGAGGAAAAGAACCCGCATTTGCGTGGAAGGAGAGTGGAAAACCATTTAGGAAAATCCCCCCGGTTCACCCGAGCGAGATTTGAACCTCGATCTCCCGATCCTCGACAGTCTAGCTCAACACGAAACTAGCGCGTTAGTTAACTACACCACCGAGGTGGGTACTCTTTTGGAGATGTTAAAATAATAGCTAGCAAAGCCATGGGATTAGATATTTTTAGACTGACCCCATTTAATTACCGTATGTGTTTTAAAGTTTGGGTGTAAGGTAACACGATACTCTAGACCGGTCGTTGGTGACCTGGTGGTCTAGGGGTAAGGTGTCAGACTTCTATGCTGGCAGCCGGGGTTCAATCCTCGGTCCCGGCACAGATTTATCTTCACCCTACCATTACACATTAGCGTAAGAGCGTATAACCCGAACGGGTAGTAAGACGCGGTGCTAATAATAATAATAATAATAATCTAGACCGGTCGACAACAGGTCTTCTACAAAGAGTGTGCAACTACTAAAGAAATAGAAGCATGAATAGTGTACCAGTCTATTGCCAACTGACGGATTCTACCCCAAACAAATGAACAAATCTTTTATGATACCTTACTCATCTAAAATCCCTTAAATTAAGTCTTTAATGACCCTTGTGACAAGCAAATAGTAGTAATAATAACATATCGATAGACAAGCAAACTAAAACGTCAAGCTCATTAAGCCTAGTTTGTCAGCCATGGGGAGGTTAGGGTTCGAATCTCGGTTGGGTATTCTGTGAATGTTTTTAATTTTTATAAATTGACTCCCACACTATCTTTATGAGAATTTAGGTACATTTCCTTTAAATGCTCAGCCTTCATCCCTATCAAATTAATGTAGTTAAAGGTGAATAAAGTAGACAGGTAGTAAGACGTGGTGAAAAAAACTGATACAAAAAAGTTCTGGCCAAGTACACTTTTTTATACTCTTTAAAGATTAACGCCGATGCATTTCCTTAAAATTCCCCCTATTTATTCAGGTCTTGGATTATTTAGTCAAGGCTACGTGTAGCTCAGATGGCCAGTCGGATGGGAAGACCTTAAAAGAATAAAGTATAAATGCCAGTATAAAAAAACAAAGGCCTACTATTCTTAAACATGACCTACGTTTTCACTCCGAATCACGCCATACGATGACGCAACATGAAAGTATTTTACATTAGTCCCTCTCTCTCTCTGTTTCGTCAGTCTAACGGCACGGTAATTACGGTGATTAGTACCGAGTAATCCGGAGTGAGATGGCTTGAATATAAAAACGAGATTCCTCTGTGACCTGATGTCTTTTTTACTACTTGCGCTGTAAAGATAAGCCAAGATAGAGTAAAAACGCGGTATGAAGGAGAGTTTAAGAAATACTGACATAGTTTTGTTTGTGTTTAACACCGATTACATTTTATTATATTGTTAGTTATTAATGTAATTAGGGTGCAGGGATGGTTGGAGTGTTTGCACCCCTTGATCTCTATTAAATAATCTATAAATGGTGTTAATTTAATGCATTTTGACTTGCCAAACTGATTTTGTTTATTGAATTTTTACTTTATCGCTATATTAGAGGTATAGAAAGTATTATGATCGTCAAAAAAATCTAACTCGAGATTTTGATGAATCTAAACGTTTCATGACCCCCCGAATCCGAAAAAGGTGTTTTTGAATTTCCATCTGTCTGTCTGTCTGTACCTCCAACTAAAGCCTAAACTATTTTACCGATCGGGCTAAAACTTTTTTTAAGGTTTTCATGGGGTGCCCCGAGGAGTTTCTGGAATTGGATATCAAACCCTAAAATTAAGGGTAGTTTAATGAAGGGAAAAAAAAGAGAAAAAGTAGGTTTTCTCAAAATCGGCCAGAACGATTTTGATTAAATTTCATTTCTAAACATTTTTAAGTGAAAATGGATACGCTCAATATCCCGGAAATATGACTTTAATGGCTCCGGTCTGATGTGTAAATTATCAGATTTTATTATATTTCCGGAACTATTTAAGATATGAAATTATTTATCATTACAAATATGTAGATCTACTTATAATAAAAATATTTTATTCGAAACAAATTTTTATAAAACCAATCAGTTTTGAGCAATACACAAATATATATTTTTTAACTTAAAGAACACTAACGGTAAAGTATTGCGACCGTAAAAAAATCTAACCTGAAATGTTGATAAATGTAGACGCCTCACGACCCCCCGAACCCTA
Source organism: Timema monikensis (assembly GCA_902151445.1). Classification (NCBI taxonomy): domain Eukaryota; kingdom Metazoa; phylum Arthropoda; class Insecta; order Phasmatodea; family Timematidae; genus Timema; species Timema monikensis. The sequence goes on along the minus strand of CABFVZ010000109.1, from coordinate 22,594 downwards.
CAAAGTGGTCTTTGCAATGTCGTGTGTCTGTGTGTCTGTTTAGATTTAAATTTAAATTTAAGATTAGTTTAATAAAGGGCGAAAAGGAAAACATCGACTTTCTTAAAATCGGCTCTAACGATTTTTATTGAAATACGTGTCTAGGCGTTGATTAGGATTATAAATAAACTGGCTATTTTCATTTTCCCATGAAAATAACGTTTAGGTTACTTTACAGAAGCTGAAATCTCCGTATCTCAGTAACTATTTGAAATACTAAAGAACTTTTCATTGCAAAATTGTAGTAAAAAATAAAAAAATAAAAACTTTTATATGAAATATATTTTTATAAAACCAACAGTTTATGAGATATTGGCAAATGTATTAATACAGTTCTGTGATCTTTAGTTGTAAAGAGATACTACTTAAGTTTTAACGCAATTCTCCAATGCCATAGAGCAGGGGTCTCCAAACCTTTTTTCTATGCGTGCCACATAATAAATTTTACACATTTTCGCGGGCCAAAGTAACGTTCACCTGTTCTTCAAGTAGCATTATTATTGCCCTGAATCTCTTGACATGCGCGAATAGATCACAAAAACCGGGACTCAAAAATGTGTTACATAAGTATAATGCAATTTATGCTTGGGTTTGCTAGTGTTTATTATTTCATTTCACTTATATTACGAGTTTTGAGTAAATATCACAATTTTTAAACAATAGCGCGAGAAAGTCTGTGCGGAGTTTCGTACAGTTTATTTTATAATGTTGTTCTATTGTCTGAGAAAAGTACATCTTTGCATACCCACGGTGGTTAATTGTTTAAAATTTACGATTATATGGGATGCCAATGTATCTAGTGAGTGTATCGCATGAAATAGCGAATAATAGAATTACTTATGTGACTTTCACAATTTTATTAGAAAATAAATCTTTTCTCATGAACTTCCCCTTGATTATTTATACTCTATTGTTTTTGTATTGTTATATAGGTATTAATACTATCTAACCGCCTCTGTAGTGTAGTGGTCAGAGTTCCAGACTAAAGATCCAAAGGTCCCGGGTTCAATCCCCGGTGCTTTCAGAATTTGTCTGTGAATCAGAGGGTCTAGAACGGGGCCAAACACAACCTCATGAGGACAATTGAGGAGCTACTTGAATAGATAGGTAGCGGCTCTGGTCTAGAAAACTGAGGTTAACGGCCGAAGGGATCACTGTGTTGACCACATGACACCCTCTAACCGCAAATGTTAGCAGTATGCTCGCTAACGGCTACCTGGTCGTTATGGCTCGATCTCGGGATTACGCCATGTAATTTTTTTAATACTATTTATCAAAAAAGGTGCTTACAGGCAAATGACTTGACGTATGAATATATAAGAGTAGTTATAATATATTTTGTAACTGCCAGATACTGTCACTATCGTGTTCTTACTGGGTGTAATAATCATTTACATAAACGAGTTTCCTAGTCATGTTGAGCAAGATTATGTCCACACCCATTGGTCGAGTGGTTAGAGAGGTTGATTATGAGTGAGAAAACCATCGGTGTTCCTACAGTCTAAGGTGTCAATCACGAAAAAACTGTATTGCCAGTAGGTCTAAGCTCGAGTTTTGGCTAGTTAAACTGTGGTGGAGTGAGGTATTTTCTAATTTTGGTGATTCATTAGTGTAGTTTTCATAATCTTTCCCCACACTAATTTGCGAGCTTTTAATCTAAGCCATTGATAGCTTTGGTTTTAAAAAGAATATTAAAGATAAAGTATCTCTAATTTTAACCCTATATTTTAATTAATTACTTTATATTTAAGTTTGTTTGTTTTACTATGGTAAATAGGAGTCGGATATGTATAATAATCTTATATTATATAATTTGATAAACCCGTTTCCGGTAATAGAAATTACGGGGAAATGACTGAACAGATTTTGACAAACGACCACTTATTTTAACGGTTAGGAGTCCAGGATGTCGGTAAAAATAGTATTTTTCCACAAAAATCCGATTTTCACAGAGAATTTTCAGTTTTTCATTCTTTGTTTAGTCACCATGGAAACCGTTATTTGCCGCATTGCTGTAAATCTCCAAATAAAATATATCTCTTTGGCTAAAAAATAATAACTCAATCTTTATTTGTTGGCCCGAAAACATCACAATTTTCTCTTTGGATGAATATTTCTCTTTGGATGCTTGTCATAACACATCTGAATTGAGATTCCTAAACTGGGGAAACATTAATTTTTTTATTGGAGTACTGTTAACGTTAATTCGCATTTAAATCAATACTATTGAGTATAATTCGAAATTTAAGAGGTTAAGTTGTTAAGTTCATGAGAATATTGTCTACGTTTAGTTTCGCGCCTGATAAAACGATGTTTAATTTTTTTTGTATTTATTATAAGCTCACAAACAATAAAATGATCTTGAATGATGTTTAAAAATAGCCATTTTAACTATCTAGGTATGAGATTTGGTGTTCATTTTTTTTTCATATAATGGGTTTTGATGTTTATTTTAGCAAATAGTATCAATACAAATACATAAGTTATGCTACTTTTCATTTTACCGCTTAATTTTGAGGATGTGATATTTAATTAAAAGTTATGTTTTGTGTACCCCATCTATATTTTCACATTCTTACGAATACAGTAGGTTCAGATATGTTTTCATGTTGATAGTCAATTTTGAGGGAATGAGATTTCAAAGTACCACAATATTTTGTGTACCACATCTGAATTTTCACATTCACTCTCTCTATCAGACTCTAACACTCCCTCTCACACTACCTACCCTCACACACACATACACACACACACACACACACACATATTCACTTCATAAAACTCACTCTCTCTCTAATATTTTCACACTATCTCTCACTCACACTCTATCCCTCTCTCTCACACACTCTATTACCTCACATACAATTTTTAGCCCACAATTCCTCTCACATTATCTCTATTATAATCTCTCTCTCTCTCAAGCGATCTCTCTCCAAAGCTTTCTCTCTCGAACGTTCTATCTCTAGAATGCTCTCTCACAAACGCGCTCTTTCTCAAAGTCCCTATATCTAAAACTCTCTATCTCAATCCTGCTTTCTCAATATCACTCTCTAACCCATTCTTTCTCTCTTACTCGCTTTCTACATATTTTCGCTTAACCTCTTTATCTAACTTTCTCTCAATCTAATTTGTTCTCTCTAAACTAATCTCGCCCGCTCTAACTTTCTCTTTCTCTCTCTCACACGCCCTCACATTTTCTCTCTATTTCACACAATATCTCTCCCAACATTTTACATACTCTCTTTTTTCTCTCTCTCACACACACTTTATCACGCATTATCTTTTACCTATTTTCTCTCTCTCATATACGCTCTCACTTTATCTCACACAATATTTCTCTCACACACTCTCTCTCCTCCTACATATACTCTTTTTCTCTTCTCCCAGTATCTCTCTCTAACACATACACATACTCTCACTTTCACTCGTTCACACTCGATCTCTCTCAATTGCTTATTTTAAGTCTCTTACTCTCACTTTCTCGCAATCACACTCTCCTTTTCACACTCACCCACACGCTTAAACAATCACACACTCAAACACTTACACTCTTATTTTCACTATCACATTTCATCACTCTCTATATCATATATATTAATATATAGTATTTGCTAAGTCCGTTTCCAGTAATAGAAATTACGAGGAAATGACAACAGTTTTTGACAAACAACATTTATTTTAAATATTAGGGAATCAGAATGCTGGTAAAAAAATAGTAGCCTAAACTAAAACCTAACTTTCCTAGTGAATTTTCCATCTTTCTATCTATGTGGGCAGTGGTTCATCTGTACACTCATTCTTTGTTTACATCACCATGGAAACCATTTATTGTGTATAGCTGTATATTACTGGTAAATAAAATATTTGTTTAAAAATAATATGAGCTCATTCGCTATTTGAGTGGCTTGGTGCAACGAATAAATAAGAGATTTGGGAGAGGGGCCATTTTAAAGTTCTCATTGGGTCGTTAAGGAGGATAATATAAGTGTTTTGTTTTTCAAATTGCACACCGAAAACTAAATATCTAAGTAAAGTTGATAGCCTTTGACGAGTCAACCTTTAACTTAAAAGTGAGTGGGTGCTTATTGTATATATATATATCCTTTCTCAATAAAAAGTGTAAAATACATTTTAGTGCAATAATCTGCAGACATCGCTGAAACGACCCACAAGTAGGCTATATATAAATATGTATAAATAAAATACATGCATTAAATTTGAGTTTCTGTCTTGTGACGGGAGAATAGGAGCAGGATTGGTTACAAGGGTTTAGAAAAGGAGGAAATGCATGATCCTCCCCAACAAATATATCAGGGTGCAAAAGGAGAAGCAAGAGCTGCTTAACGTGACACTGAGACGCGTTGCAGACGTTAAGAAATCCCGCCCTATTTGAGAAGTGGTTTGTTATTTCAAAATACGCTTCACGCCAAAATAGAGATGAAAGGTATCAATATGCCCAAAAAGCCTAACATTTTAAATTTCTTAATATATATGTTGGATACATTGATACCTTTCAACTCTATTTTTGCGTTTTGTATATATATATATGAAAATGAAAATTCACAATAACAATTCACGCAAAATTTCTCAGCTTTGAGATAATAATGCAATGTTAAAAACATAGAACAAACCTTCTACAAAAAAAAAAA
>CABFVZ010000109.1:0-14588 GCA_902151445.1 Timema monikensis | reverse complement strand
TCCATATATTATTATTTTTAATAATGGATACCATGTATGTATAAGTGTCTAGCAGTTCCTATTCTAAGTAAAATTTATTAGTTTCAGAAACAGACAGACGGAATGGGAAAGCATTTCCATTACTTTGAAACAAAGTATTTGTAATGTACTATTTTCTCAATATAGTTGATTTTGAGGAAAGAAAAGATGTTTTATTTTATATGTTGTCTTGACAAACCCTGAATTTTTAATATTTGTGTAACTCACTAATTGGAGTTCATTGTGAATTTGTAGTTGTGATGATCACATAGTGTTTGTTTTATTATCGAAATCAATTATGCCACCCAAACGAAAAGCCAACGTTCGGGCAGGACAACGTCTGTCGGGTCCACTAGTATATATATATATATATATATATAATTACTTTCTCGCTATCTTACAGATAGAGAAAGGATTGTGATCCTAAAAAAATCGAACTTGAAATTTTGATGAATGTTGACGTTTCATGACCCTCCGAATCCGAAAAAGTTGTTTTTGAATTTCCATCTCTTTGTATGTCTGTACCTCGAACTAGAACCTAAACTATTTTAACGATTGTGCTAAAACTTGGTATCTGGGGTTTACATAAGGCTGCTCCGAGGGGGTTTTTGGAATTGGATATCTAAGCCTAAAATTAAGAGTAGTTTACTGAAGCGCAAAAAGAAAAAAAAATTACTCACAACTTTCCAATAGTATGATATAAAATCGATAATCTTTAATACAGATAAGACTTTAAGATGGTGAAAAATTCACCGAAACATGTCGTCGTCATAGAAGGAAAAAATATATAAAATAAGGAGAAGGGAATAAAAACATAGATTTAATCATATTATCAATTATTAATTCTCCTTACCAAATAAACATGAACATTGTTAGAAAAATTGTTTTACTTGTTTTGAAGCTTTAGAACTGCTATTCTCAGACTATGATATTTTCCTTGAATTTATTTACATTTATAATCAAATCATGAATATTGAATTTGCTCAATTATTTGGAATAGTGTTACCTGTAAGGTTCATGTAAACAAAATGGTTTACAAAAAATAAATTCTGTCTTGTTGATATTTTTTAAAGATTGGAATGTTTCATTTCAATCTTCTACTTAATCAGTATTGCATTGTACTAATGCGGTATGTCGGTATATTGAGCGAGCGGAGCGAATTACATGTTCTAACTCGACCGTTTGTTATTTCGCCCGTATTTACCTCTGTCTGTTCCGCGATGACTTCCTATAGCGTGGACCAATTTTAAAGAAATTTTACAAGAACATTACTTGAGCTTTGGACGAACAAAATAAGTATAATGAATGATAAGTTATACATTATGAGACAGATGTTTAAATCACTTTAGGACGGTTATTATTATCTATGAATATAGTATTCATTTGTTTTCTGTCTAACTTTATCATTAAGGTAAAACCTCAATTTAAATCTAAGGATAAATTATTATAAGAGATATTTCAACTTGAAGCACAAAGATAAATCTTAAGACTGCAATAACGATAAGAACATTACATAATTCTTAACATGATATACACACTTAGCATTTTTTTTAATGAAGGGAGCGAGGTCTACTGTTCACAAAACTACTAGTAAAATTAGTTTCAACTTAATTTTTAATAAACTTAAATAATGTGAAAATTAAACCCATCAGCTTAAGCACGCCCTTTTAAGAGCCCATCTAGCCCCAAGGATAGCATATAACTTATGTGCAGTAAGTAGTATAGCTCGAAACATAAATGTTACATTGTGGTGAGCTTTTTTGTGTTATAATTTATAAAGCAGTGTTATTAAGATCAACGAAACTGTTTCACCATATTTTAATAAATTTATCTACATTTTAAAAATATTATAAAATCAAAATACTGGTAAACAATTAGCTATTGTCAAGTGAATAATGCAGAAAACCGCACTTATATACGTTTTATATTCTTCTTCTTCTTATTATTATTATTATTAGCACCGCGTCTTATTACCCGTTCGGGTTATACGCTCTTACGCTAATGTGTAATGGTAGGGTGATTGTGAGATTAAATGAAGGACCTACAGCTTAACGTGGAATCCGAACCACGGTGGGGGCCTGGCATTCCCCACATTCACAAGATGTCTTGTCAGAGGTGTAGGAAGGGTTTGGAAATCAGATAAATCTGTGCTGGGACCAAGGATTGAACCCCGGCTGCCAGCACAGAAGTCCGACACCTTACCCCTAGACCACCAGGTCACCCCCTATACGTTTTATAGTTTGGTCGTGATACTGAATATAATTTCCCGGTTAATCGGTCCTGAGATGGACTAAAAGTATTTCCAAACAAAGAAATGTAACTTTTATATATTTAACATACATATAATATATTTATACTAGTTCATATTATTAAATAATGTTATTAACTATAATAGTTATAAATATATAGTTTACATTTAAGTTGAATTAATTTTATATTAAATAAATTTACATAAAACCCCATTTTATAAATAAAAAATAAAATGAGGTTAATATAATATTATATATTTAAGCTATGAACCTATTCTCTTGTTCGCCTCTAGTAAACCTCAAAGTCACAGGTCTTGGAAGTCCCACATATCCCCTTTATATTTTGATTTCATTAGGGCGCTCCTCTTCTTATTGCCATAGTTATCATAATCTCCTTCCTAATAACCTTATAAGAACATTAAATAATGCCCCATTCCCTTATAAGCTGGTAGCAGTACCAATTAGTTTAATTCAATAGGACGCCCCCTTCCCCCAACTCTTTCTCTATATCGTCCTTCTGTTTCCTTAAATTCACCTTTGCCCTCTAATCCAAATTAATGCAAAGGCAGAGAACAAAAGTGGACTAAAGCGTCTGACAGCTCGCTTGATATAATCTATCAAGGGACGAGTCGAGAAACAGTCGATATTAGGTGGTCGAAAAGTTACATAATCACAGTCTACTGGCTAAGACTTTGTCAGTTTGGATTCACAATCATTGCTAAGCTAAGCTATGGTCCCTCTTTCCCCCCTCGAATTCAGTGTTGTTTCTTTATGGTCTGCTCCAGTGAAGCTTAGTTATGCTGGCGTTCTCCTAAATATCTTGTGTGAGTTCAGGTTATAGTAATGAGAAAAAGAAGATTCTGCTGTTAGCAGTTGGTTTGGAAGATGAACTAAAGTTTAGGAGGTGGAAGTTTGACTTGTTAAATTAACGCTTCCATTTTAATATAAAAACGTTTATTAAATAAAAAAACCTAAATAGAATATTACTTAAATACACGCGAAACAAACTGAAAACAAAACTTCAACACTTCTTTAGTTATTTTCACCAAACCAGCACTGCGTCTGTTCAACGCGGAGCCCAAGCTACAGTAGCCCCATGGCTTCTTTGGTGCTGGCTGACAGTTCACAGCTGACAGCTAAAAGCTTTGAAAAGTTAACAGACCAAATTATGCACCCCTACACCGAACCATATGATCTGCAAAAACACGTGTTTAGCAGCTGTCACTTTTGACAGTGAAAATTTAGGTCTATACCTAAATGTTGACTGTCAGAAGTCAGCTGTGAGCTGTCAGTCAGCACCAAAGAAGCCATGGGGCTACTGTACGTTATGCGTATGCACAATGTAAGATGGCTAAAGATGGGAGATGTAAAAATTTCCCGGCCATCAATCGGGAAAAAAATAGCGAGGCGTAGCAAAGCATAGCTTAGCTTTCTGTGTGAACCAGCACATTCAAATATATGGTCCGCTATTTTACTAAAGAGTTAGCAGAGACAATCTTAGCTTAGCCTAGCGTTCTGTGTGTACCGGCCTTTAAAGCTACCCAAGAAACACCGCGAGCAGGTGAAAATGTATCGTTTCTCACGGGGAGTTTTATTTTCGGCAGGCCCCCTTGAATACTGCCTGGGGCATTCTTAGATGAGCGAGGCTGGACAGGTCCCCGTCCCACCAATCCCCACCACCACACACCGCCCCGGGCCTGGCCCTCTCACTCATACAGACAGTACATACGCCAAAAAATTTAGCAAAATATAAACTACAGACTTCTACCGTATCTTGGAGTTGACTATTAAAACGAAATTACATAATTTAATTAATTGTCTATATTCATTTTTTTCCACCCCTTAGAAGCATCTATGTGTTTAAAAATAATTGCTATATTTTTTCGAAGGCATTATTAGAACAAACTTATCGGACGCTCCAGACGCTTAAAAAGAGTTTATAAAGGAATATTGTTGATTAAAATACTTACCCCAATTTAACTCTCTTAATCACAAAACATTGGAATGAAACATATTTACATTTAATGATTAGCTTATAAGGAACACCTGAGCCAAATTTCAGCCCTCTAGTTTCGTGGGAAGTGTGAGAATTAGTGATAAGTCAGTCAGTCAGTCGGGGCTTTCGCTTTTATATAATTATATAGAAATAACGGTTTGACAAATTTCAATCTTATACTACAGTTAGAAGTTTTTTTTAGCACCGCGTATTACTACCAGTTTAGGATGTACACTATAATGTGTTAATTACGATAATGAGCTAGGAATAAGGACAGCTGGATATAGAGGAAGTTTAATTGCATTAGCTTGGAGGTAGAGTGTAAAACTATTTAAGAAAAACCACCCTCAGCACACCCGACCGGGATTCGAGCCCTGATCTCCCTGCCATCTGTAGTCTAGTCTAGGGCTGTCCAACTTGAAGCTAGTTAAGAGCCTCATTTTATATTCCTTGACAGTGTGAGGGCCGCACACGTAGAAATTAGGCCTATACAGTATCAAATTTGTCTTTAGTTTAATAATATATTACATTAAAAGTGTTATCATAATTTATATACAGTACAGTACATTCTACATATAAATTTTACACAGTTTAAGTCTGATCGTGTTTAAGGAACTCCTGGATGACGTTATACAATTTTTAACTTTCTAAGGCGTCGCGGGCCGCAAAATATGCTTCCGAAGGCCGCATGCGGCCCACCAGTTGGACAGACCTGGTATAATATATTGAGAGAGTGACGCCTTAGACCATGCGGCTATCGAAACAATTTAATGGAGACATATACATTTACATAAGTTTTGGAAATGTCTAATTCTACTATTTCCCCAAACTCTATTTAGACATTTCAAATATTTAGGAATTATTGGGGTATTTGGAGTAATTCCACTATATTCCTGGGATTTTTTAAATTGTATATGTCTCCTAAAAGTATACAGTGGTTTGAACCTGTTTGAGCAACAAACAAACAGATAACATTTAATTTATATATATCACTGTGGCTTAAACTTTCTAGGTCTCTTTGTTTTGAAGTTATAGCAGCTACAAACATACCCACTAACACACAAAAACTTAGATACCCATTTTTAGCTTTCTATATCTCTTGGTTCTTTAGCTACCCGAATGGGTAGTCACAATGTCTAAAGTGCTAGACTCACTATAGATTTAGGACAAGAGGTTAAGGTGCACACCCTAAATATTTTCCTAGCTACTTAGTTAAAATTTAATATCGCTTGGTTGAGTTGAAAGATACACTTCCCAATTAACACTGATGAGCACTTTTTGAGTTAACTGGAAACAGACAATAAATTGAACGTACAGACAAATTTACAGTTTTATTATATGTATAGATTTAGTATATGTTCATTATACAAATTTGTAATAATTTCTGATGTTGGATTGTGGAGATCAATTTATATAAAATTTAAATTAGTCAGATATCACCAGGAAAAAAGAATAATGTCCATGCTGATTACTTTTGAGTTCTCGATTGAAGATTAGTCTCTTCATTACTGTCGGAACATTGAATTTCACTCATTAAGAAAATACACTGGTTGAGTACTAATCTTTTAGCTCACTTAAGAGATATTTTAAATTAACTTTATCATTAAGAATACATTAGTCTTAAGATTTTTGGTGAGAACGAACACATATTAATTTTAATCATGAAAGTTTTCAGACTCCAAGAAGAAGACCTCGAATTGTTATTTAAAAAAACACTCCACAACAATTATTCAAAACCATATTCCACTAACCTAGTCCAAGAAGAACTATCAACTCGCCACATGCCATTTCTAGTCAGATACTCATCGACACGCCAGGCGCCTCCCATACCCCATGGTCATGACCCGACACTCGTGCGCGTCGTGCCATCGCAAAGATATACTGCGATTATTGTGGAACGATTTAACCTAGCTTAGCTTAACCTAACCTAGCATTCAACACGGACCTATTCGAGTTTTCAGACTGTCTTTGACAATTATGTTGACGAGGATGTGAATTTTCCATCTGAAATATGGGTTAGTAGCGAAAAAGGAACCCCCCTTTACGAGATGCTAAATTAAATTTATACTTATCTATAAATATATCACTTTATAATTTGTATTACTGCAATTCCTCTATTTTACTCTAAAAATGGAATCGATAATATTGTGGCGAGTCGATGATTGCCGTATGGAGTGTGTACTAGTAATAAATAGTACATAAATTCAGATATCCATTCTTATTTAGGTGTATTTTGATAAATTACCAAATGTTCATTAAAAACCACTGGAATAACCCCCTTGAAATAGCTTCTATGAAATCGTCATGACATTTTCAAATATTGATGAAAACTTGAAAAGCCAAAGGTTGCTCATTGCTCAAACATCTCACAAAAGACGTTATGTTAAAGCATGCTTTTGCCTGATATAATAGTTCGCGTAGTAAAATGTACTAACTCACACACAAATGAATATTAAGATGCTATTTGAATTTTTGAGATTTTTAAATAAATAATTAAATACACCTATGTCCTTTCTTGGTTATTGAAGGATTACTTTAAGGAGTATGGATGAGGAAGATAGTTTAAAGGAATAGCGACCACATTGGCAATCTTTAGGAAAACGTGGCCCAAAATAATATATTCTAATTTTATTTTTAAAACATTTAAACAAACCAATAAAACTAATTTATTATTTTTATTTTTCGAAAAGATTGAAACATAAATATTGTAATTGTTATTTAACTTTCTTAATTAAATGACTACTCTTAATAAGCAAGCTATATTTAAAATTTGAATCTAGGAAAAAAGGACAAATTTTATTTACTTTGATATTTGAAATTTTAGCATTAATAAAACAACATTAAATTTAATAAATATTTTTAAACAAGTCTAAAAATTACATAACGACATATGTGCAACTTATTATGTTTGTATCCAAAGCTTTTAAATTATATTTATAATTATTTAAAAATTTAATAAAAAAATTATTTCCCTCCTCTTAATACTACTGGTATTAATAAAAGAATACATTATTCCGCATTTCGGTACGATTTATGGTTCAAGCGTGATTGTGTCTCTAATTTTCCGATGTATAGAAAGCTTGTTTATCTCTTAAGAGCCCGTCTCATCCCACGAATAGCACCTAACTTAGGTAAATAATGCAACTTTAATCAAACGCTTCATCGTGGTGCGGTTTTATGGATCCTATTTTTCTTAAAGTAGAGTTAAAACCATGAAACCTTTATGCCATGTTCAAAAAACAAAGCATTATAAAATAATAATTTGAAAATTAAAAAACAAACATGAAAAATATCTAAATGTATCTATTTTTAAATGAAGAGTGCAGACAACCAGACTTCAATAGGATTTCTGGTTCGAACGTAATCTTGTGTCCCGGCCCGGTTAATCTGCCTTGAAATGAGCTCTTATAAATTTGAAGTAAGCTGAAGCTTGTACGCCTAATTGTAGGTCTACATGACCAGAGAAGCTTATAATATTAAAATGATATTTAAGTTAGGAATATAGCAGCATAAATTATAACATTCGTAAATTGAAAAATGACACCTGGACACGGGAATCGAGCCCGGGACCCTTGACTTAGCACACCAATGATCTACCCATCAGCTATCCAGTATGCTCAGAGTCATTATTCACTTATAGTTTAAGGCAGAGTCTATGATGGACGTGTCTAAATAATCGGCTAACTGTGGGCTATAATAATTGATACTTACAGGCCTCGGCGACTCGAGAATCAGTTTATGCTGCCAAGTACAATGGCAACAGCTGTGAATGAGAGCTAATAAAGATTTACTAATATAATATGTATCGTTGCTTCCCCTTCACTCTAATATGTAGAGGAGGTAACGATAATTATTACAAAGTAAATGTATAACACAGTAGAGCATGGGAAATATTTCATAAGAGCAAGAGAAATAAATAGGTAACAATAATAGATTTATTATAAAAAACATAAAAAGATGATATAAGGTTACAATTTATAGCAGGAAAACAGTAATAAATGTCCGTTAAATTGATTAAGGAAAACATGTAACTCTTAGAAGTATAAAGGTAAACGTTAAGTTTTAAACTGACAAATATGATAGGATTTAACAACTACAAAAAGACGCTGTGCTAAATAGTAATAATAATAATAATAATAATAATAATAATAATAACAAAAACTCCAAAAATATAGGAACTTCCCGTAGCACAGGAGAAGAATACGTGTCCAAGACGACACGGAACAGTCAAATAAAAGTTAAGTTGATAGAGAGTATTGGATTCCAAAATAGCCGGGCTAGCGCCAGACCTGAAGGGTCTAAACAAAAAACATGGTGAATTAAATACTAATAAAAATATAACTGCAAACCCTATAGTTTTAGAGTTAGGGTCTACTAAGCTAAATGTCGGCCAAGATAGTAGTTAGCTTGATTTGAAATTAAGAAAGGTCCCATAGACACACTAAATAATAAATGGTAACAGGACGGTCTGTCAATTACATTCGCAGATGGCTAACAATCAGGTGTCAACACAAAATTGTACTATGGCCGGTCCTTTCCCAGTGGGTACTGCCAGAGCACCCAATAGTACATTTATATGATAACCCATTCCCTGGGGTATACATCAAATCTAGTACACACTAACTTTAAACACTTGGACTAATGAGGTGCCAACAAGGGGCAAATGAAAATATTATCTGAGCGGGCCACTATACAAATATAGCCGTGTTCCGCACTTTGCGCACCCAAAATAGTAACACAGAAAGAGGGGTGCCAACAATAATTCTGTGAGATAATGACTTAACTAGGTTCTCAAATAGAGGAGTTAGACAACCTTCTTGTAGCTATACAAAAATTCGAACAAGTGAGCATGACGTCCACGGCGTCATGGGACATTGTGAAGTCATAAGGACTTAAAACGGAATAATGAACTTATGGACAAGAGGCATCTTAAAGCAAGGTCCTTATTACATATAGAGCTCAAACCCCCTGTATTTACGCTATGTTATATGGAAATAGGGAAAATATATAGTCAGACTATCTGACTAAAGAAATTAAGATCGATTGACACAAAACCAAATTTAGTCATTCTGACTAAAATAACGAGTCTGAAGGACTTAGAAAACATTTTAGCTGCTTCGACTAACAGAAAAACAATTAGTCTCTTTGACTAAGGCAACTAGTATGAAGGACTTAGAAAACATTTTAGCCGCTTCGACTAACTAAACTAAGTTAGAATGACACAGAAACAAAACTTAGTCACTCTTAGGACTTAGAATACATTATAGCCACTTCGACTAACAGAAACAAGATTAGTATCCTTGATTACTAAAAAATGTCTGAAGAACTTGGATATTTGACAAATACTTGGTTCATCAGAAGAGATTCCCTCGGCGTCGAGGCGGTGAGATCCACGACCCAAACATAAAGATCACCAGTTTTTTCTTCAGGTTCTGGAGCAGAGGTTCCTCCTTAGAGGATATAATATGATGAATTATAGTCCAATGAACCTAGGGGTCACCCGATATATACTATTTTTTCTGACTCTAAACAGGACCAAATATGGGCATGTAATGAGAGAAAAGGAAGGGGGGAGGTGGGAAAAGTGGAGAAAGAGTTGCCGAGGAAATCTGCTAGGGCAGCAGTGCTCGAGGCATCGAACTAACGACAGTCCGGTACTTCGTCAACATCAAGTGTTCAAGGGTTCAGACGTCTGTTAAAACTTCGCTTCCGCCATATTTACAGAATGATTTGTGGAAGCATGGTGTTTGTATCCGGGAACATCCGCTTAAAGTAAGTAGAACACAAATGATATCATTGCAGAATATATAAGTTTTAATTCTCTCCTTTGGATTCCTTTATTTCGGTTTAGTATTTTGTGCAAATTACGGATTGTATAAGGCATTCACGAGCTAAGTTTACCTGAATGACAGCTCGAAACTAATGTGATAGTTAACCAAAGTAATTTAGGCCAATATTATTTATATATTTATTTGAGGTCGGACACAAAGTTTATTTATAGTTTTATTCCCCTTAAAAAAATATTAACACCACTTTCACAAAAACTTCTAACGAACATAGCTTCAAAATGGCGACGGACGAATCTAAACCATATGATTGAACATAACGGTAAACAAGTATTTTACAATGATGCAGACACGCACTTGATGAAAATATTTTATTCAGTTCAATATTTCAAAATACGATAAAATAATAATAGAATCATTTATTTTATGTAAAAAAATGACAACAATGTTGTTCTCTTTACCAAGTAAAAACGATGCCTGCAATAAAATATATTGATGTGTGCACTATATTACACAAAATCAGTAACGCTCCAAAACGAATAATAAGTACTTTTAACTATGTTTAAAATATTGTTTCGAGTTGGATAAAAAGAAATTATTTAAAAAATGAAATAGTATGAGAAAACTTAAGTTTACGTTATTTTAAATGTTATATATAACAGGTAATTAAAGATCTTTACATTTATAACCAAACTGTGTTCTTTTACAAGTGTTGGCAACCCAAAACCTAAACATATGATTTTCGAACTGTCATCCAGGTAAAAACCTATCGTGAATGGAATATAGATGTCATTTTACTTGAGTGGCGTGCTACAAATACTTTATGCTGATACACCCGTAGCTTAAAGATCATTTCTCCCAAATAAACTACTCTCAAAAACTCTCTCCAAAAACTGTAGGTCCCTGTACAGTTTTATTTATTTCTATAAAATATAGTAGTTAATAATCATATTTTTTACTATAAAATATAACAGTATTTATACATATATTTACTATTATAAAATATAGCAATATGTTAGTATGCATACAAATATATAAAAAATAACGTTATATAATATATATTAATACAAATATATAAAATACCGGTGTGTATCTCTCTCTCTCTGTCTCTCTCTCTCAAGTGTATATATATGGCCTATAAATATATATTTCTATATTATTATTAGCACCGCGTCTTACTACCCGTTCGGGTTATACGCACTTACGCTAATGTGTAATGGTAGGGTGATTGTGAGATTAGGGTGATTGTGAGATGAAATGAAGGACCTACAGTTTAACGTGGAATCCGAACCACGGTGGAGGCCTGGCATTCCTCACATTCACATATATTTCTATAAGTAGGCACATATATATCACAACACAATCATTTTAAGGGCTTGGAATAGTAAGATACTAAAAACACAAATTAATAATAATTCTGAAATACTAATATGTACTTATGTCTCAAAAAAATCAATATTTTTTGCTTACAAATTCATTTTTTGTTTTAATTTGATATCAACTTTGAAAGTTTAGAGATAAAATCTTTTTGCTGCTCAATATAAAAAGTACAGGAAAACTACTGAATATGAACTATGTGGTACTAAACTTTATTACTTCAGGCCCTTTATTATGTATATATACATAGTATATGAATACAAATAACTGCAGAAAGGATAACAAAAATCTAGTCGTGGTAAAATCCACCTCCAGCACTACCTAGTCAGGTTTGAACCCCGACTAGACATCTATCGGCGCCGATATAGAACAAGGTTGTGATATCAAGCAAAGGAGAAATAAAAATAACTGTGATAAGTGTGTGTATGCGCATCGACCTCTTGTTGTACTAAACCAAGCGTAAGTATAAAAAAATAGACTGCTATTGGGAAGTTCCATCGTATAAATGTCTCCATCTGAGATAGCGGGATTGAGAAAGAAGGATGGAATGATATAATTCCTATTTCGTGTGAATACATTACTATATGTTGAATTGGCTCTTGTGTGGTGGTTTCAAACCAACGTTCCGACATTTACTCCAGCTATGAGGATTACACTTTGTGTAGTTCCCATGTGCAGAGAGAGAAAGATGAAGATAAAAAGAGAGAAGTAGAGGCATAAAGAAAAGGCAAGAAAGAACGCGAAAGAACAAAATTAAGAGACAAAGATAAATAAAGAAAGACAAATTTACAGAAAGTTAGAGGGAAAAAGAAAGAAAGAGAGAAAATGAAAGAGGGTAAGAGAAAAATATATATATAAAGATTAAAGAGAGAAATACAAATTAACAGGAAAAGGAAACGATAGATATAGATAAAAAGAGGAATAATATTCCATGGGGTCGATTACCTTGTAAATAAGATACTATAGGTATAGCTAGCAACAGTATGGTGGTTTCAATAATAGCGGTGGCCATTTGCAGGGACAGTGTAAAACTACAGCTAAGAGATTTACACTTCGCTCAAACTAGCGATGAAAGTGAGGGCTCAAACACCTTGTAGACACACAACATTTGAACCTAATCTGATGCATATTTTAATTTATTCTAACTATAGTTCAAGACGCCGCGGACTGTTCTAGTTAGAAAAATAATTGCAAGTCGTGTAATGATATTGTATTATGTTTAAAAAGTTTAAATAAATAGGCCACAACGGTATATTAATATAATCCATATATTTAGAATATGTTGTGAAGAATAAAATATTGTTTTCAGTTGGAGTATAAGTATGGGGTGGGGCGGAAACAATTTGACGATCTATGCTGAGGAAAGTGATGGACAAAGTGCTGAGGTTTTCCTGACGTCCGGTGGAGCTCACATGGGTGACCTTATCTTCAAAAAGTGAAAAAGTGTAATATGTAGTTAGATTTTATTTAGCTAGTGAATATTTACTTTTCAATTAAATAGTTGATTTTAAAGTTACTAATCGTCTAATAGTTTCGGCCCCACCCTGTATATAGTAGTTTACAGGTGCACAAGAAATACATAAATATAAATAATCTCAACCACACTTGTTTAGTTTTACATTTAACAGCCGAGCTATCAACGGCTTAATCTAAAGAATAGCGGTGAGAAGTTTATTTTAGGGAGGGGGGNATTTTAGGGAGGGGGGGGGGGATACGTATAAAAATAAAAAGTCTGACTAATTAAGTCGCAAATAAAGAATACTAAATTGTATGTAATATTTTAGCTAGTTAAATCTTGTGAAACGTCTACAAAATTCCAAATTGACTTCTTCCTAATTAGCCATTCATTTTTTCTCTACAAATCTTCCTAACATTTATACTCTATTTATATAACATCTAAAATTTAGACAATTTAAAATTTTCAAATTCAATAAATTCACACGCAATATTAGTGGCTAAGATGTTAATATATACGCATCGTAAATGCGTTTGCGAGCAACGATATTATAGAAACATTTTAGGGAAAACCACACTCAGTACATCCTGCTGGAATTTGAACTCTGGCCTCACCTTCACTGGCAAAACAGGACAGATAGTATCGACTACTTTTGTCCACGTTCCCACCTGTGCGGTCATAATTAAGATTAATATTCTTGAAGTAAGAAGGTAACCCGGAGAAGTACGCTATTGTTTTATGAAAAACTAGCAAAAGTACCTGGTGTTACCTGTGGTAACAACGCATTTAATTGCGCGGTTACCCTGACAACCTTTTTCTTTGCTTCAAAAAGACCAATTTTTTTTTATTTCGACCCAGTTTATAACTAATGTAAAAAATATATAATCATAATATTAAAATTCCGTCTTTGAAGTACATATGTTCGTGCACAGGAGCTACCAATTTTCAAATTTCATACTTATACGTTTAATAGATATTGCACAACGATCATGACAAACAAAAAACTCTTCATTTTATTAATATAATAATAAGCCTTACTATGAAATGCTAACAATTTTTTCTATTCGATTTTATAATAAGTATTTTTATGCCTTCTAGAATTCGTGTTATTCCGAAACCCACCAACTTCTACATATTTATATTTTTGTCATCAAAATAGACGGAAAGAGACGTATACTTTATTGACCGACTGTGTCGGGTTTCCGAAAACACGGCATAGCGACACGACTTCGAATCTGTCACGCAACCCAAAGCAATTGGAGGATTGTGAGACAGTGGCGGTAACGTAAGTTATTGCCGGGGTTAGATTATCAGTGAAAAAATAAAATCAGTTTTCAGATAAGAACGTTTATTAAAAAAAACTATTTTTAACTAGCAAAACTCACACACTAACTATATAAATCGTTCAATTAAGGGGTGAGGAGGTTAGTTTTAGTTTAAATGAACCTGATTAACGTGAAAAGAGAATGTTAAAAAGGGATGAATATATGTAGAAAGCCACCTCTAGCACAGGGGGAGCTGAATTGTATCCATTCTGAATGGTAGCCATTCAGACATTTTCTTAAACGAGCACCACAAATAAAAGAGACGACTGAATTGTAGCCATTCTGAATGGTAACCATTCAGACATTTCTTAAACAAGCACCACAAATAAAAAGTCTGATTTGTATCCATTATCATAATACCCACAAAATCCTGAATTGTAT
>CABFVZ010000108.1:706490-802541 GCA_902151445.1 Timema monikensis | reverse complement strand
CCCTCCCCTATGTTCTGATAGTCGACATTCTGTCTTACTCCCATCTTGAGTCATCTTACTTTCCGTTTGGGCATAACGCAGCTTAGGCTACGTGTTGAATAAACACAGTGCTGAATTGTTGAAAATAACCAAAGAAGTGTTGAAGGTTTTTTTTTCAGTTTGTTTCACGTGTATTTAAGTAATGTTCTATTTAAGTTTTATATTTAATAAGGGTTTTTATATTACAATGGAACCGTTGATTCGTCAAGTCAAACTTCTACCTCCTATATTTTCTTCCTCTTCCAAAACAGCTTCTAATAGCAGCAGCCTCTCTTCCTCAGTACTAATATTTGAGCTCAAACAATACATTTTATAGAATGTCATAACTTACCTTAACTGGATCAAACCAGAACGAAACCACAGTGAATTCAGGAAGGAAAAGAGGAACCGTAGTGTATCTTATCTTAGCTTTTCAATGAGTGTGAAACCAAACTGACAAGACCTTAGCACAGAATAGTACAGCAAAGCATAACTTATCTTAACGTTCTGTTTGAACTAGCCTTTAGTCTTTCCATTTTCAGGCACTCTGACATACAGGGGAAGGGAGTAGGTAGGGATGTGAAAAATATATTGATACTTCACTAATATCAATATTTTCCTTTCAATACTAGTATTTTTTACTCGATACTTTTTTCCGATACTCTTACTGATATTAGTACTCACACTCTGGTATCGGATTGGTATCGAAAGAAGCAACTTTTTTATTATCTTCACTCATGCTTGGATGAAATGCTTACTATGGTTAAAGAAGGGTTATAAATAGATTAAAAATATTTTAATATTCATATTTAGCTCTTAAATACATTTCCATCAGCTAAATTTTCATAAACATTTTGAAGGCTGGTATGGTAAAACCTTTTATAATATCCATTATACTGTACTATAATATCTTTCAAGATCCAACACATAACATAGACGCGATATAATATAAATATACTATAATATGGTTAAATCAATATAATACATGCAAATACAATTATTACTATGTAAAAGTTGAAATTATTACTTGAATCAAAATTATTTTTCCAGGTTAAAATTTAGATACCATTATTTAGTGTTTTTTATACTTTTCTTTCGACACTAGTACGGTATCGATCTTTTTCTTCCGATACTTTAAATGAGTACAGTATCGATACTTTTCTTTCAATACCACATCAATAGGAGTAGGTAAACAAGAAGGCAGATGATATTCTAGGCCTATATTAAACATAATTATTTTACACTGCAACCAGTGACTTTTGTTATAATTTACCTACTGTTTTAATAGTGCCTTATTTAATTTAAATTCAATTAAATTCAAACAAAATGTTTAAATATTAAAAACTGTTTTCTATTGATTTTTACAGACAATTTTTCCAGGAGTTATTTGTGTTCCAATCATGAGCTCAGTTGAAATAGAAAGCTTATACAAACAATATAATTCGTCAGTAAAGTAGGATGGAATATTTTATAGCTAACGTTCTAAACTATACAAACATCCATTGCAATAAAACATATATCATATCAATGAGCTAGAATATTCTGTATACGTTGTTAATTCAATAGCGTGTTTGCCTGAATCGATAAGGGCATCGAGTTAAATACTTTGCTTAGCAATAAAAAAAAAAAAAGTATTATTGGTCAGGTCATAAAGGACAGAGATCACATGTATTGAGGAGCCTGGTTTGATCCCAGTTGACTTTTTAAATGGTCCAGTATTTGTGAATGTTCTCGTTCTTTTATAAAGAAGCTTAAACTACTTAAGCTGGCATCTGCTTTACTAGGCTAATATAGTTTGTAAGCTGTATGAATGTATACTTTTGTTGACTGGTTTTTGGGGGAAGTCATCATTAGTGTGGATGGTAGGATTAGGTACTGCCCATGTATACTCTATTCAGGGTAGGAGTTACTCTCTGAAAGATCTTTTTTCCTACCAATATTCTAATATATAATAGATTTCTGGTAGGGAAAAAGGCCTTTCAGAAAACAATTATTACGCTGAACAGACTTTAGTGGACTCCAAAGCACTCAAATTCCGTTTTTAATCTAAATTATAATTCTACCATGATTCAAACAATTTGGTCTCGGAGTTGTTAGCAAAACATATAAGTTACCCTTAACCATCCTGCTTACATCGCATTTATTTAGAATGTACACGTTAAATAAAAAGAATAAAAATTAATGTGTGCATATTTCTAGAAAAGTTCTTACTCTATCTACAGTAGCCCCATGGCTTCTTTGGTGCTGACTGACAGCTTACAGCTGACTTCTGACAGTCAACATTTAGGTATATACCTAAATTCTGACTGTCAGAAGTGACAGCTGCTAAACACATGTTTTTGCAGATTATATGGCTCGGCTTAGGGATACATAATTTGGTCTGGTAGCTTTTCAAAGCCATTAGCTGTCAGCTGTCAGCTGTCAGCTGTCACTAAGCACCAAAGAAGCCATGGGGCTACTGTAGCTAGATTAAAGATTTGAAGATTTCTCGTTAAACATGAACGCGCGCCACTAATGCAACTTTTATAGTTTAACCTTCGGCCCTGTGTCGTCTACCATTAGCTAATTACTAGTTTATACTCTGTGGATTTTCACTATCGGTCGGCTTCAATAACTTAGGTAACATGGGCTTCTTGCAGAGCATCGGCTTCTGAACGACATGATAGTGTAAATATTTCATTAGTGCTGGGTATGGTGTATACACACCACTTACGATAAGAACACCAAGGACTATCATGATGATCGTATCTATCTCTATCTCAATCCTTCATGACTTATGAACCAATCGATTGATCTCAACTAAACACGAGACAGAGGAAACCAATAGATTGATCTCAACTAAACACGAGACAGAGGAGAGCCCTCTAGATGAGCCTTTTCCAAACAGTGCTCTACGGAGCCCTTGACCTCTGACACCGTCATCTCAGGCTCCTTAAGGTAACTATAGATCAATATTTATTTGTTATTTCATATTTTAGAATAGCATCAGTAATTAGGATTGCCACCTGCTTTGGTGGCCACATGGTTCAACGCGCTACTTTCACAGTAGACTAGACTAACCGATGATGGGGAGATTGAAGTTCGAATCTCGGTTGGGTGAACTGGGGGTGTTTTTTCATAAATGGTTGAACACTCTCCCTCCACAAAATCTGGGTTCACTTCCTCTAAATTAGACCTTACCACTAATCCATTAGTGTAATTAGTACTTAATCGTGTAACCCGAACGGGTAGTGAGATGTGGTGTTAAATTAATAATTTCCTGCACTACTTACACGCAAATGTGGATACACTTCCTATAAATTCTACTCACTTAATCCCTAACACACTAACATAATTAATACATTTTTGTTTAACCCAAATCAGTGGTGAGTGAGTGAAACAAAAAAGTTTGGCACTGTTTTCATGATGTAATGTGTAAAAACAGTTAAGGATTTAAAACAAAAATACAATTTCAACTTTATCAGGAGAAAGTATTGTAAGTGTTAGAATGTTTGACCTAGAAATTATTATAAACCTTCACTATTTATGTGCCTCCAAAACAAAAAAAGGGGGATTATAAAATTATTCTCTTTGTTCCCATGTATCTGTTTGTCCCTGGTCACATATCTGAAATGGTTTAATAAATTTTGTTCAAATTTGATAGATATGGTTACCTTTGAAATTTTAATTATAAATAAGAATATGTTTCTATTTTCACATATTAAAAACATTGTAAGTGTAGATTACTGATAACAAATTTTTGAAAATTTAAAATATTTAAAAACATTTGACAATTTTTGTTTAGAGTCTCTATGAAGAAAGTTTAAAGTGATTAAAAAAATGGCGTGCAGGTTTTTCTGAGAAAAAAATACTTATGAGTATTTAGATAAAAATCTATTTTCAAAAATTCCGTTTAAAATTACTTTACACTACATGATAATTTTGAATGCATGTGTCGTATGATTTATCTTGAAGTTTAATTAGAGTAGTAAAAATGCTAATAAAATGAAAGAAAATACCAAAGGCCTATTATGCTATACACATTATATCCGGCCACTATAAAATATAACCTCTTATGTATTTATGCCTCATTTGTGTGAATTGTAAATTTCCCTATTGATAGATAATATCAACTTGATCAAAAGCAGATTTGTATATTTCAAACTGTTCTTCCTACTAGAATCCTACTACGAAATCAAATATTATGCGGAAGCATGTCCGCACCTACATACACACACACACACACACACACACTTTCTCTAACACATAAAATTGTATTCATCTATATGGTAGCTCGTGTTGAGCTAGACTGCTGAGTACGGGGAGATCGAGGTTCGAATCTCGGTCGGGTGAACTGAGGGTGGTTTTTCCTAAATTGTTTTCCACTCTCCCTCCACGCAAATGGGGGTTCACTTCCTCTAATTCAACCTTCCCAATTCCTAATACATTAGCGTAATTAGTACTTAAAGCGTATAACCCGAACGGGTAATAATACGCAGTGCTAAATATTATTATTATTATTATTATTATTATATATGGTAGCCAACATAGAAAAATAATTCTCATAAGCGTGTAAACTTACTCAATCATCAATCACACAATGAATATATATATTTTTAGCAACATATCTTACTACCCGTTCGGGTAGTACGCCTGTGTACTAATTCTAACTACGCTAATAGATTATGGATGAGTAAGGTTGGTTTTAGAGAAATTCTACCCACTCCCGCGTAGAGAGAGTGTGTGAAACTATTTTAGGAAAAATTAACCTCAGTAAATCTGACTCGGATCGAACCCCAATCTCTTCGTCATAGGAAGTCTAGTTTATTTTAAGAGTGAAGTCTTAGATCATGCGGCCACCGAAGCGGGTCACACAATATTTAATAATGGGATTATTTTTTTTTAACACGCAGACTAGATATCAAATTCATACAGGTCAGGGATTTGAATCCCGAATGGGTATATTGAGGGTGGGGTTTACCAGATTTTTTCCCTCTCCCTATACGAAAATACAGCTAAATTCCCTCCAAATTCAACCTTACTAATCCTTATCCTACTTGTGTTGTTAAATTCGCAAATCTTGGTTGGGTAGCAAGACAAAATAAAAAGATAATCTTATTATTATTATTATTATTATTAGCACCGCGTCTTATTACCCGTCCGGGTTATACGCACTTACGCTAATGTGTAATGGCAGGGTGATTGTGAGATGAAATGAAAGACCTACAGTTTAACGTGGAATCCGAACCACGGTGGAGACCTGGCATTCCTCACATTCACAAGATGTCTTGTCAGAGGTGAAGGAAGGGTTTGGTAATTAGATAAATCTTTGCCGGGACCGAGGATTGAACCCCGGCCGCCAGCATAGAAGTCTGACACCTTACCCCTAGACCACCAGGTCACCGATAATCTTATTCTTCAAACAAGCAACAAAAAGCAAATATAGCCCGTTATGATTATAACCCCAGCCCCATGTAGTGTACTTTAAACCAACACAAAAAAAACAACAAAAACCAAAGAGCATCGTCCACCCAGTTAATTAGAAGTCTCACATCGTTAAATCAAAAAGTAACCAGAGAAGAAGGCGGCCCTCGTATTCAACCCTTCGATATGAACACAGCAGCATTGCGGTACACGTCCATGTTGCGGCATTGTGGACATCGTATGTCGCGCTATTCAAGTTCAGTCGTGTGCGGTTTTGACCGGATCGTGTTCAAGAGTATGCGGGAGAGGGGAGGAGTAGTTCACATAGAAACTCCCGACAGGAATCATACAAAGGGCGCTGGAGTGGGTTTTAGCGGGTTAAAGTGTGATACTGCGATATCATTTTCAAGGGAGGGGGGTTAGAACATTGTGAGGATCTCGGGTCAAGCAAGAAGTGTGTTTCGATACTTTTTATATTCACACATTAGTCATTAGATTTTTTTGTTGTTGTTTACTGAACCCAATCTCTTACGTTGAATTCCGGGATAGTCTAAAAATGTAGCCTCTCTTTCTTGAAATCTCTTTATTAGTGATGAATTCACCGCTGAGGAATTGGATGTTGAGTTGGCTCCGGGGTTAAGCAGGTTTGTAATTTATGTGTTTATATATATTATTTGGTTCAAAAATGATGGATTAAATCACTTAAATATTGATAAGAATTGTTTTCATCTGTGTATAAAGATCATCTGATGAAGTCCGACATAGTATAACTCTTGAGTCATGGAAAAATCTTTTACTTTAAAACACAAAGAAGAGGAAAAAAGAATACAATTTGTTCATTCCTCTCTTGCACTTATTTTATGTTAGTTTATGAT
Organism: Timema monikensis; assembly: GCA_902151445.1. Lineage (NCBI taxonomy): Eukaryota > Metazoa > Arthropoda > Insecta > Phasmatodea > Timematidae > Timema > Timema monikensis. The sequence goes on along the minus strand of CABFVZ010000108.1, from coordinate 796,245 downwards.
TATGACAATGTTTATACTATTTTAAGATAAAAATTTCTTCCATTTTAGAAACTCCCCCATTATTATTATAAGATTTTCTGATGTATGTTTCTGGATCTACCTACAAATACACATCCGCTTAAATAATGAACTAACTCAGATTGTTGTGGCTGGTGCTCTAAAACGTGTACAATGATTTACGGCATAATATCATAATTACAGTATATTGCACATTTATTGCATTTTTAACATGCACAGTATTTCTTTTTCTTGAACTTCTTATTTAATTATATTTACAGAAAAAAAAGAAAATGGATAATTTCGACTGATTGAATGCTCTTTGTGGAAAGGAAATTGAAGTAGTAACTGTGAAGGGAAAAAAGGGTTTATGGACAATTATTGAGGCTAATTTATAAGCATGACAAATTGGAAGAACAAATTACTATTCGGGATGTCGGCTTGTGCAAGCAGAAATACACAAGACCAACTAGTATTAAAGCAGTTCTTGTAAAAGTACAGACTAATAATCCCTTTCATATTTCAGCATCTTCATCTTGTTCAAATAGCTCAGAAGAGAAGTTCGGTTTAAAAACAAACTCCTGGATTTGTGGAGAGGAAACAAGTGTGAATTCTAAAACTGCATCAGCACGTCGAAAAATCACTAAAACAATCTATACATTTTTCACCAAATTATCTGTGTGATCAAACCTTTTCTGCTCCTTGTGGTAATTAATAACTGTGAAATGAAATTGTCTTAGTGTGGAATGAGTCTTTAGAAGATGGTCAGTAAAAGTATATTTTAAAGTCAAACAAGCAGTTCCATTCTTCACATAGCTTATCAGTAATTATACATGTTCAAATATAATAAGTATTATATTATATTTTAATTTTTATTGTAATTATTTTTACATGTATTTAAAAAAATATTATGTGATGAAAAATGAACAAATATAATACTTAAATTTATTTTAATTTCATTTATATTTTAATTATATTTGCATAAAAATATTATGACTAGTTTATCCCTATAATTTTATATAAATGTATGATTATCATTATTTTAATCATTTATCCTACATGAAGGGGTCCATGGATCAGCTGTTCCCTTGTTAGAGGGTCCACGTGACTAAGAAGTTTGAGAATAATTGTGTTAAAAAGTCCCCATCAGCTGTTTAACCAAATAATGTGTGTGTGTGTGTGTGTGTGTGAGAGAGAGAGAGAGAGAGAGAGAGATAGTACAGTTTTACAAAAAACTTACTTTGTGTATGAGCTATGTAGAAAAAAAATTGACCTAAGCGATGCAGTGATTATGATAGATGGAAGATTTCTTCTTCACTACATACTCTAGCCAAAGAATAGCACATATGGAGAAATAGTGAAAAATTACTGTTTATTTGTGCTTACAAGGTATGGGAAAAATAATTCAACTACTGTTTTAGATGGCTACCCCAAGGATTCTTTAACAAAACATGAAAAACTAAATATAAGAACAGCAAATAAAAAAAAACTCGTGTGACATCACTTTTAAAGAAAACACCAAATTCGTGACATCAAACAAGGATTCTTTACCTAATAAGAGACACGAGAAAAGATTAGTAACTATTTCAGTAGCATAAGATAAAAATGGCTTTACCAACGTTTGTTACTGAAGACATGCTGATGTAAATATAGTAAGGTTAGGGGTCAAAAAACTAAACAAATGGGCCTACTCTAAAGTTGTTGTAGGCAAAAAAAAACCTATACTAATGTTGTTAGTTTATCTCACTCCTTATAATAAATTTATTTATTTATTTAAAAAAAATATTGTAAAAGTATTTTAAAAAGGTTTACAGAATCGAATTGGAAGTTTGATCGAGCAGTACAGCAAAATTATAAATACTCAGCTGATTGCTCACGCAATAATTTATTGTGAAAGTATATAATGTTTTACGTACTGGTAAAAATCAAAGCCATTGAAATTATAAAATCATAATTTGAAACTGAGGGTCAATCTGGGATTTTTAATCAAAAGAAGTAATTCCTCGAGTATAATTGTTTGTTAAAAGAGATACATCCATCGTTGCATCGTATGGGACGAACAAATACTCGAATTTTAACGAAGCTCGTTAGTTCCTATTCACGACCTTAATTAAAAAGTTTTCTTTGAGATCATTAAATATTGACCTGGGGAAACTTCCTCCAACATCCAAAGAATCTCATCATAATATTCTGGGCAGGGCTGTAATTACATCATGTTGAAACTCACTAGGCCCTTGTGGACGTTGCAGCCCCCCTTATTCTTTTTCCAAACACAATCCAGCAGGAAAACAAAAAAAAAGTGAGTTTCTGGTATTTAAAATAGCTTAGTTACAAATATTCACCTGTTAGTGTTAGGCCGTATATCATGAGTAAATAACATTTCCAAGTAACAAAAATAATTACCTTATAGTTAGGCCAAATTAATATACACTTTTTATAGCCTGCTTCATATTTTTGGACATACTAACATATTGAATATTATAAATAAATAAATAAATAAATTACTCCCTAAATAAATGCAGTAGCAAAATATATATATCAGAGTTGGCATTATCGGTTGCAGTGCGCTCAGCTTCTTTTGTACATTTCGTAACCGAACACCTTCAAAAGGGGTCATGACGGATATTAAATACCAAAGTATATTCCGTTCACAATAGGTTTCTATCTGGATGACCGTTCGAAAATCATATGTTTAGGTTTTGGGTTGCCAACACTTGTAAAAGATCACAGTTTTGTTATAAATGTAAAGATCTTTATTTACCTGTTATATATTACATTTAAAATAACTTAAACTTAAGTTTTCTCATACTATTTCATTTTTTTAAATAATTTCTTTTTATCCAAATTGAAACAATATTTTAAACATAATTAAAAGTACTTATTTTTCGTTTTGGAACGTTACTGATTTTGTGTAATATAGTGCACTCATCAATACCTTTTAATACTGGCATCGTATTTACTTGGAAAAGAGAAAATTGCTATTTTTCTTACATACAATAAATGATTTTATGAATTTTTGATAGTATTTTGAAATATTTAACTGAATAAAATATTTTCATCAACTGCGTGTCTGAATCATTGTAAAAAACTTGTTTACCGTTACGTTCAATCATATGGTTTAGATTCGTTAGTCGCCATTTTAAAGATATGTTCGTTAGAAGTTTTGGTGAAAGTGGTGTTAAATATTTTTTTAAGGGGAATAAAACTATAAATAAACTTTTTGTCTGACTAAAAATAAATATATAAATAATATTGGCCTTAATTTCTGTGGTTAACTATCAGATTAATATATGACCATCTGTTTTCATTACAGTGATCCAAAGTGATAGATGTCAGCTGTTGGCGTAGTGAGATATTAGGGATTACTTCTAGTAACATTTCGAGCTGCTATTCAGGTAAACTTAGCTCGTGAATGACTTATATCTATGTCAATTCATTAAATATAGCCTACTCAATGCTTTATTTCTACGTAAATTTATTTATTAAATTATTTTAAAAAAAAATCTTGATGGAAATGCCTTGGTATTCGCCCTTCAAGTAGCTCCCTCCCCCCAGAGAGTAGCGCTCTAGGCCCGGGCCTAGTGATAAATCCGACCCTGCTTCTGGGTGTTTACTTACAAGTACAATGGTGGCTAGGAAATACACTTCTGGTATTTGATTGAGGATGGACGTTAGAATGCTTGGACGAAAAGTGAAGAAAGAATAAAGCACTGAGATCTATTGCTAACTCAATATAGTTTGATACGGATAAACTTCTACGTCTCGTGTCACTCACTAACTCTAAATCAACATGTAGAAATTATTGTGGATGCCAAAAATCTATATTTAGTTGCACTGCGATGGCCTTTTAAGTTGCAACTCATCTTTTTCCAGTGAAAAAAGTGACACTACTTTAAACAAGCAATTCTGATTATTTTTTAAATTGTATCTGTAAAAAGGTGACATGGTGGTCTAGAGGTATGGTGTCGGACTTCTGTGATTGGGTCCGGGGTTCAATACTTGGTCCCGGCACAAATTTATCTGATTACCAAACCCTTCCATCACCTCTGACAATACAACTTGTGAATGTGGGGAACTCCAGGCTTCTACCGTGGTTTGGATTCCATGTTAAACTGTAGGTCCTCCATCTCATCTCCCAATCACCCTACCATTACACATTAGCGTAAGTGCGTATAACCCGAATGGGTAGTAAGACGCGGTGCTAATAATAATATTATCTGTAAAAATTGATTATGCTTGGTCGAAGGTTGAGGCGATTATCTGTGGGCGCAGTGAAATGTTATTGCCTACTACGTAGTACACCAGTGGTTCCATGTGGATGGTACTACTTTATGAAGAGTCATGTGTAAAAACAGTTGATGCATGTCATTTTAAAGCTTTCGAATCAGGCTTCAACTTTTATAATAAACATATTCCCATATTGTAATTTTCAAACTAGCTAAAATTTTACTTTTAATTTCAGAATAAAACTAATATTTGTTTAGATTTTTATTAAAATTAAGACAAAACTATTGGTACTAGAGCAAAATTTAAGAGAGGCAATTTTGTATCGTGTAGCTTGAGGATTAAAATTAAATATAAATTATATAATTGAGATAATTGTTTATAGAAATGTAATACAGTTTCTAATAGACTGTGTNGGAGAGTTTTGGGGAAATACACTTTTTTATAGAGGCCTTACACCTGGCCAAAATTCAGTATTTCCATAATTATTTCTGATGTCAGACCTTTATTCCTAGGCTACCATTATAAAAATACCATGACGTGAACTAGAAGAAAATACTATAAAAATAGTGTATTTCATTTTTTTTAAATCAAAGGGACATCAACGTGACCTTATCAAAGCCACCCAAGGTCATAGAAATATCCCCTGCTTACTTCCACCTCAAAAACAAACAAAATTTCCTTTGATCCAAACTTATTATTTCAACAATATTTGGGTTTCAAGTTATTTATGTGGGATATTTTAAATTAGCACACTGTAGGCATACTATCTAAGACAGTTAAAGATAATTTTCAAAACTTTTTGGAAAAGTTAAAGCTATTGTAATTTCTTAAATTACTAAACTATGTCCAGTCTGAAATTTTTCCTTATTTCATCTATCAAGTATCGGAAATTTAAAAAAAAAAGAGCTTTTCTGCAATAAATATTTAAGTTATTTATTTATAATATTTGTGTAGCGATGAAAATCACTTAGCCTAATGTTTAAATTTGAAATCACAAATTGTTATTGTTAAGTTATATACGTTTAACGTACACACACATCTACTTCTATTTTAAACTATCAACCATCCCTATTTATATTTATTAAATTATTAATAAATAAATTGCACTATTGCTAAAGAAGATGAAAAGATGAATAATTTTAGTAACGTTTATCTGTATCTCGATGTTATAAAAATATTCCTAATTAGTCTAGTATTTGTATCTACCCTCCAAAACTAATGCCAGCGAGAGTGATAAAAGCGCCTTTGTTTCGGATCTATGGTAGGGACACGTTTTACTAAAGGAAATTAAATGACTGTGATTCAGTTTTTAATCTCAGATATTCCCTTTACAAATATGAATACAGTATCTGACATACAGTAGTTATGCAATGCATGTATGGGAAAGTATTGTTATTTATTTTTGGTTTCCCCTATGCCCTCAATATAGTTTATTTTATTTCTTCCTATTTACATGGCTACACAACGACTTAAACTGAGTAGTAGGGATGTACTGGGTGATATGATTGGATAAGGTATATACCTGCATTAGCGGGTAGAAAGGGTGGGAAAACTACATTGATATACAGCGTGCTCCCTGGTTAAGCGGCTGAGCTCTGGGAAGTGGTAGTGGATCAAAAATCTAACTCAAAGTGTCTTTGAAAGTTTCTCTCGGTTTTGCTTCCTTTTCGCGCAAACAAAAAAGAATTAAATAAAAACAGGTTTTTCTGCGGAGGTCCTCATCAATGGCTTAATATTAATTTTCCTGGAAGATGTATCGATCGTGCTAGACCTGTGGCTTGGCCTCTGCGTTAACCTGATTTAACGCCATAAGATTTTTAGTATGGGGAACTTTCAAGCAAAATGTGTATGAAATGTTTGTTAATGACCTTCAATCATTACGACAAAGGATAATGCAAGCTGTGCGAGGAAACAACAGTCGTACAATGTCGATCAGCTACTCTTTCTGTAATTAATGACTTCAATGCTTGTCTTCGGGCTGGAGAACGTCAATTTGAACAAAATTAATAAAATAGTTTATTTATTACATATATATTTGGTTTTCGTGTAGTTTTTTGCTATTCACGTGAAAAAAAAAAGTGAAAACTAACAAATCTCAAAAATAAATTTTGATTTAGGTTTTTTTTTTAACCACAAACACTTCCCAAAGTTTTAACTGATTAACCAGGGAACATACTGTATAACAAAAATAAAAATAAATACATTGCTCTCTGCCGGGATCTGAATTCCAGAGGACTGTGAGTCTGACGTCTCATATGACTTTACCACTCTATGCACTATAGCCCAGAAAACCAAAGTATAATTTTTACAATTCAATACTTAGATCAAAATATCATATAGTCATCACAGTTTGACACGGTTGGCATTAGTGTGTTATATTGAAACACCCATATTTGAGCCGGGGTTGTGGTACATTTACTTTAAATTAATATTGCCCATTCTATGTTTTTTTGGTGACCTGGCGGTCTAGGGGTAAGTTGTCAGACTTCTGTGCTGGCGGCCGGGGTTCAATTCCTCGGTCCCGGCACAGATTTATCTGATTTCCAAACCCTTCCTACAACTCTGACAAGACATCTTGTGAATGTGTGGAATGCCAGGCCGCCACCTTGGTTCGGATTTCACGTTAAACAGTAGGTCCTTCATTTCATCTCACTATCACCCAACCATTACACATTAGCGTAAGTGCGTATAACCCGAATGGGTAGTAAGACGCGGTGCTAATAATAATAATAATCTATGTTTTTAAGTAATTGTAAGTTACGTAGCTTACATTTCAAACAGGTGATAAAGATGGATAGCACTCTCAACAGTTATTAGATGCTCCAAAATATCATAGAATCGTTAAATTAATTATATAATCTCACTTTAACGACATCCAACAGCTGTAAGAAGGTACATTTTATATTAAACATCTGCTTTAGTGGCCGCATGGTCTAAGGCACTACTCTCGCAATGGACTAGACTGCGGTAAACGGGGATATTGGGCTTCAATTCCAGTAGAGTGCACTGAGGGTGGCTTTCCCTGAATTGATTTTCACTCTTCATCCATGTAAAGGCGGGTGCACTTACTATAAATTAAACCTTTTTAGTCCCTAACATATTAGTATAATTAGTGCATAGGCGTATAACCCTGAAATGTAATAAAAAGCAGTGTTAAAGAAGTTAATTATGTTAGTTTTGTAATGTAACACTAGACTGGCCTTTAAATGTAAGATTTTATTTCTGATAGTGATTAATTCAATTGTTTTAAACTTTTAGATAGTTTTTCTGCAAATGGGCCTTCCAACTTAAATCTTCAATCCACCTCAAAAGTTACTCATCAAAATAATATCTTCATTTCATCTCGTATTCAAACGAATGAAATATTATGTTTTATGAATGCGCAGCGCATTATTAAAATATATAAAAGCATTTCAAGATATTGTGATGAACGTATGCGCGCGTCATTTAATGCCATTCTGGTATAAAGTGATAAACCCGCATTTGGCAATAAAATGAGAAGGGTTATAAAACATAGTAGAAAGGGCAGAGGGGGAGCTCGAACCCTGGGGTTTTTACGAGTGGGTAATGGCGGGGAAGACGGATATAATTGAATTCCGTTGGGACAGTGTTTGGTCCTGTGAGGGAAACGAGATAAAGTAACTTTGACATTTTATTAGATTCTCACGATAGGGGGAGAGAGGAAATAATCTTTGGCAAAGGGGATAGACAAGGCTTTTACCACGAAGAGCATCGGATTACTAGTATTTTTCTGGAGAAAAATATAAAAGTCTATGTTAAGGTAATTAAAATTATTAGATATGCTCTTTTTTTGTGCTAAATTATATGAAACAGTTTTATTTAAAAATGGAAGTGATGTTAATAGTGTTATTAAAATGAACCATGGTATAAATTGAGTGCAAAATGTATAGCGATTGACTGGACAGAAGACAGTTTGTTCTTTACTTCGGGACCAGATCTCGTTATATTTTGTAAAACACAGACACACCAAAAGTGCAGTCAATACTCTCAATTAAATGTACCAAAGTATGCTAATTAAATTACATGTAAAATTCTAAACTGATGGCTAACAAATAAATTACTCTTGTCTGAAAGCATCTATGGTAATTTCCTTATTTATTTAATTCTTTTCCTGTACAAAAAATATCTTTAATATTATTTTTTCCCTTTATTTTAGGTATTTATCTTGCGCTTTCCAATCCAATTAATTATATCAGCACAAGACTTATAAACTAAATTAAATCTAGAACTGATACAACATCCATCCGCCGGTCGCTATTTCATCACCGTGACAGGGTAAACCCATATTTCACCATTGATAGTTTTTTCGGGCATGCCAGGAATCAGCCAGGACTATCGGTTCAGTAGAAATACAAGCTACCGTTGAGATAAGGTGTTGGCCTATTTTAAATAGGTTTATTGTTACGTTACCTTTACTAACATCATAGAACTACGAGTTTCTCAGTTCACGGAAATAATGGCTAGACTACTTACTGGTTGTAGAAACGTGGGTACTTTGTGTCACGCTTATTGGGAGAAATATTTACAAAAAACCAACATGGCTACAAATAATTCAAATTAAAAACCATTCTAATAATTATACAAAAACAATCATTTCTCTAGCCATGCCTATAATGTGTGGTACGAATTTAATACGTATTACTACCTTTTAACTAATCACAATTTCTCATCAACAAAATTTATATGTAAATAAAATTAACTTATAGTAATGATATTAGAGTACTATTCTAGGGACAAATTTTTATGAAAAATGGTGTTTATTATTAAGGAAAATAAGTTCAAGGATTCTAGAGGCTCCAAATAAAGATTTGTTAGTTAAGAAACTAACCTATAGCAATTGAAATTCAATTTATTGCTAGCTTTGAAAGAATTTTGGTTAGTGTTTCAAACTTTGATGTCAAAATAAATAGATACTGTTTATAAATTGACTGCATATTAAATTATTTTATCTTTACTGATGTATTAAACCAAATTAATTTTATTTTGATGATTGATGATTATGGGATGATTTTGTCCAATGGGAAATATAAAAGGTGTTACGGTGCAACACAAAAACTTTTTCCCAACTTTATTTTAAAATATAAACATTTAATAAAAACTCATAAGTTTTTTCAAGATAAATTATATACATTGTTACAGAAAAATTCCACCAAAGATCATAATGAAATATACTTTTCTTAATGTTTCTGTAACAGTATAACATCTCTGTCCACCAAAGTAAATAAAAATCAATTTCAAATTTCAAAGACCTATATCTAGATATACGCTCATAACTTAATGGTACTGCAACATCACAGTGATAAGTTATTTCATATCTCAAATAATTGCGTTAAAGGATCAAAATTGGAAATGTATGCTTTTGTCAAGTATCCTCAAGGTAAGTTTGATGGGAAAATAAGAGTTGACTTTTTGTTTCTAATGTTAAACAGTGCCTAGATATGAATTTTAATAAAAATTTCCAAATGGATTTTGATAAAATAAATCGTATTCTCTTTTCGCCCTTCAATAAACTACCCTTAATCTTAGGGTTGGATATAACATTCCAAGAACTCCTTTAGGCCACCTTATGAAATCTCTAGATACCAAGACTTAGCCCGGTTTATGTAATGGTTTCAGCTCTAGGCCGAGATACGGACACACATACACGGCCAGAGAAACAGACATACGTCATCGTGGAAACAACCTTTTCTTTTTCAGGGGATCATAAAATGTTGCCATTTATCAAAATATCGAGCCAATTTTCTTTTTACTATCACAATACTTTTAACTTAGAGGGGTCGATAGAAAGTAAAAACTAGTTTATCACTCTAAACTCTTATCCATATGTTTTTCAGCTGTTAAACTGAACGAAAAATAATAGTTTGATTTATTAATATGAATACAAATGTAGTAAGCTACCAAGTGTAGATGTAGTCTTACTTACATATGTTTGTGTATGCTCTGAAAGGTTCGCCTCATGGCAATCAACGTCTTTATATCTATTCATCTTCCTTAGGATATGATAGTAATAGTACAAAAATCCTTTGTCTTCCAGCATAGACCAGGCCTTTCTCTATGTATATCCTTTATATATGCCTCTATGGCTTCCAGTTTTGTCTATGAATCCAACACATCTTATCACTATAGGCACGTGACCAAAGCCCCCTTTGTAACACGTCGTCATATAAACAAAATAAAGATAATATCTCATCATAGATTGCTTGGTTTCTGGTCAAATAAATTGAGTCATTAAGCACCTAGTCCGAAGAATGGATTATTCGAGTGTGTTTTACAACTTTATTTCCTTTGTCCTAGAAGTAGTATTAGTTGCTGATAGCCCAACTGGCAATCAGACCCATTGTACGTATAGAGATGTAAGAAATAATAATAATAATATTTAGCACCGCGTCTTACTACCCGTTCAGGTTATACGCTTTAAGTACTAATTACGTTAATGGATTTAGGAATTGGGAAGGTTGAATTAGAGGAAGTGAACCCGCATTTGCGTGGAGGGAGAGTGGAAAACCATTTAGGAAAGACCTCTCCCAGTTCACCCGACCGAGATTCGAACCTCGATCGGAGAGATCAAATAATGATTTGATTGAAAGCACTGAACCTCAAACTCGATTATTATTAAAAGCCAACTAAAAATATAGCTCTTTAAAGGAAACAATTATTCAAAAAACTCCCTTTGCCAAAAACAACAACTTATGACATCGAATAAATACATTAAAAAAACTTGCACTAGAGGTTTTCTACACAAACTCAAATTATGGATACGCCACTGGAAATTATAAAAATATTTGTAGATGTATTTTAATTAATCAGAGATCTTAACAACCTACGTATTAGACTGCTATACTGAAATAATCGAATAAGAAATACGAAATCAAAGATTTAAACAAATGTGACCAACTGTATGGTTACTCCGGGCAACCCTTTGCCTCAAACAGACAATATAAAAATCTCTTCATTTTATTTATTTCGACCCAGGTATTAATAAATTTAAAAAATCTAGTAAAATATTAAAATTCCAGCTTAAAGGTGGACATGTTTGTGTACAGGGGATTCTAATTTTAGAATGTCAAACTTCTGCCTGCGGTAGATATTGCGTAATGCTCATGACAGACTGACAAACGAACCATTCATTTTATTAATATAGATTTTCCCAGTGTATATATATATATAAACTGCTATATTATATTAAATTATTACATTAACCTTAAAATTATTTGTAATGACTCATTACTCAATTATAGAACAAGCAATTACTTTTAGACAAATTAATTTTAAAACTATTGGTTAAAGGATGATCTAGAATAAAATGAAGACATTCAAAACTCAAACTTAATTTAACTTCCATTATAAATAGGACAATTTTTTTTAATTAAAATTATGTATACTTAAGTATAAACAATTTGTTAACGAATAATATTTAAAACAGGTTTCATTTTATCATTATCTAAAAAATGTAAACAATTTAATAACTTTAATAAAAAAAAGTCATAGGCGCTCTTATAAACAATATTTATCAAAAATTTATCAATTATCTCTTTGATGTCAAACCATAATATTTATAAATAAATCAAGGAGAAATACATTTAAAATATATTAACGTAAACTAGATATTTAATACATTATATTTTTCCCAAAACATATTTTATAGTCTAATCGTTGAAGAAGTATAATCCATCTTTAAAGGAAACACTGAAAGATTAATGAATACATAATTTAAACCTACACCCACACAAGTGGTTACACTGTCTAAGACATCGGTATTGCCATATACTGGACTGCCAGTGAAAAGTTCAATCTGTTGGGTGTATTAAGAGTAGTTTGCCACATATTATTTTTAGATGTGAATTCCACATTACATTCCCAAACTAATGTGGGTGTAGTTTAAACTATCTTCCTCATTCCTGATTACTAGGCTAAGCTGTGAATAGCTTTGTTGCTAAACGTAATTTTTTTTAAAGAAATATAGAAATATTATTATTATTTATTATTATTATTATTATTATTATTATTATTACTTTACTGTACTCGTAATAGTGTTACAAATATAGGACTGCTATTTTTGTTAGCATTGATGATAAAGTGATGATTGTAGTAATTATAGTTAATTCTTGTAGAACAAACAAAAAATGAAAATCGTACTAGTTTGTCCCCTTAATAAGGAAGGTGTGCATCAATAAACTTTTTAAAATAGCAACTGACTAGCTTGCGGATAATCTTAATTAGCTGAGACAAACAACCGATTATTATCTTATTAAAGTTAACCTAGATGTGCTATATACTCTTTAAAGTATATTCATGCGATGCCCAACAGTCTTTCATAGGCAAAAAGAAGAGGTTAAAGAGCCCGCCATTTCGCTCTTATCTAACTCTTGTGTGTCGTGAGAAATGGAACGGCTGCCTCTTAGTCACGTAATGCTCATTAAACACTTTTAACAGTACAGTCAAGTAGACAGTAACGAAAAAGGGACCTTTAGCTACTCAAGAAAGTAATACATTAAACACGAGGTTAGGTAGGGCGCTTAGAAGGTATTTTTTGTTCACTGCGTCTTAATTTATCTGAGCTGTCCCCATATTAACAATGATGTGGTAAGGATGAGGAGGACATTATTTACAGAAAATATACCCGCATTAGTGTGAAGCAAAAGTTAGAAACAACTGTGGAAAAAAACACCTAAATACATCTGATCTGGATAAGAACCTTCTCGACTTTTGCAAACCAGACTAGACAAGTTTAACATTAAGGCCACGTGTCCCAAGTTATTTATTACCTACAAGTGTTCTACAGTCTTATAAATCCGTTAGACAAGTAAAGCTCAAATAATTAACATCAAGACAAATATGAAAATATAAAATCATTTATTTAATTGATTCATTACATTTACAGCTGAAATTGGAAAATAGTCACTATGCATACATTTGAAAAATATAACAATAATGTTTAAATTCATAATTCTCAATATAATGTGAACTTTTTCGGTGGCATTTATTAATTTAATCAATGTAATTTATAAGAAAAAAATATGTTAAGTACTGTAAGCTCTTAAGATTGTGTATAATTTCCGTAGTAGCAAATTGAGTTAGCTTGGTAACTATGGTAGGTAGCTGTGGTGTAGAAAAAAAAAGATTATATATGACAAACTAATATGTAAATAGGGATTTTAGTTTCGTACTCTATATCTTAGAAAATGTTCTTAATTTATGTTTGGGTAAATTAAAAAACTAACACCCATGATATTTTTATAATTCAGTTCAAGTTCACAAATTTAATTTAAAAATTAAGTATTTGTTAGTTAATATTAAAGAAGCCTTGATGGGAAAGTATATGTTTCTAGAAGCCAATTAATTAGATGAAACCTTCCCTGGTGAGATTTAACATTAAATGTGGACACCAAGATCGGTGTTGACCTCTGATACTTTCCTTTGTTTTAGGGAATTTATTCGTTAATTTACTTTTTACTGAACTTAAATGATAATTCCAATAATAAACCACGCACTCTTCTTAAACGTTAAACTGGTCGTTTAAATATGTCAATAGCAATGCTAAACTTTAGCTGTAAAAACAAGTTGCAAAACCATGGTTTACTAATACTCTCCAAAGAAATGTTGGTGTATTTATTTAAAAAATAATCTCCCTAAAATTTATCATTAATATTACAGATACTTAATTCCTATCAGAGCAGTGAGACTTAGACGTAATTATCTTACTGTTATTATCAATATTTGATCAAATTTGGTGGTGTTATGAATACACTTTTTATATTAAGTGTGCTTGGATGTATTATTGTTTATATATTCCATTCACATAATTAATAAGTGCCCTTTGAAATTAATACTGTACCATTGTAAATACTACTTCCTAATCAACTAAAATGAAAATGTCATTAAACTAAATCCCATCAGCAAATTAGATAATAGTTCTACTGTAATGAAATTCTAAGTCCTGTAATACGGATCTGACTAGTACTAGGTAATAAGGTAATTAATATGTATTACAGCTGTCCTATCAAAATCTAGTTTTATAGCTCCTTTGTAGTGCCAGAATGAAGGGCTTAGTCAAATTTTTCCGGAATGCATTAGGAAGATTACCGTGACTATTCATTGACAACGAATTTCACCCACCTGGGGGAAATATTTAATAATGTAGGGGCACGCATTTGGAATATACATGAATCATAATATGATTATTCATCCAACAAACCCTTTGCAAATGTTAACAAATAAGTTACAATATATTAAATAAAATTAATTGTGATAACCAATCCCATACCCAGCTCGGTGGCGTAGTTAGCTAACGTGCTAGTTTCGTGTTGAACTAGACTGATAAGGACGGGGAGATCAAGGTTCAAATCTTGTTGGGGTGAACTGGGGGGTGGATTTCCCTGAATGGCTTTCCACTTTCCCTCCACGCAAATGTAGGTTCTCTTCCTCTAAATTTAACCTTCCCAATTCCCAACACATTTACTTAATTAGTACTTAAGTGTGTAACCCGAACGGGTAGTAAGACGCGGTGCTAAATAATAATAATAATTGAAACGAATCCCATGAGTTTTAGGTGGATATGATATATGTAGCTAGTTTAAACCCACATCAGTGGGCACGTGGACTAAATGTCAGTCTCATCTAGTATGGTTTTCTGTAAATGGGTATATCTGGGTTCGAATTTCCGGCATTAACTGAGGGTGTTTTTCTTCTTAAATAGTTTTAAATAGTTTTACCCCTACCGACATAAAACAATTGATACATTTCATCTAAACTATAACTTTACTATCCCTATCCGATTAACGTAACTAATATATGTATAGCCCGAATGGGTAGTAGATCAGGGAGGATTTTATTTTTGCAATAGCACAAATATTTAGGGATTAATATGTTTTAATAAATGTCAATTGTTTTGTATTTTTAAATATTGTTAAAACTAACTTTACTTATTAGATTAATAACTGTTAAATTTGAAAAAAAAAGTTATTTATATAGTACTATAAAAATATATATTTTTTCCAATAAAGAAGACTTCTACCGGCTATTGACTTAGCCCTCATTATGGATATTACATATTATAGTAATCAATTTGTTTGGAAGGCGCTAACGACTTTAACTCTACCAAGACTACGAACATAATTACATTATCCCATAATTAAGTGACAACTTTTGTTTGAATATTTGCTTTGGAACAATGCAAAATGCTTCTGCATTTTGTAATGGTTAAATAATCGTAATAAATAACTTCAATAACATCTAGTTTTCTTTTATATATTTGTAAAGCTAAAGTAGCGATTCGTATTTATTTAAAACCTTCTTTCTGTACATAGATATAGAGGTCTTTGTGTAGGTTTTGATGGATACATCTCTATTTCCTTCCAACAACATTCCCCTTTCTCTTTCCTCAAGAATTCAAAAAGTAAAATGAAAGAAAAAAACTAGATAAAGTAGTGAAGAGGAAGAATGACGTCACTATGTGTTGAAAATGAAGTGGAGGTGGTTTGGAGTATCACTTTAGTGTTGGCACGGTGTCACAGATACCACCTAGACTAGCTTGGCGAGAGGAACGGTATCTCTCTGATCTTATCAAAGAGAGAGAGAGAGAGACAGATTAAATCAGTTACAAGAAGCTTTTAAGAAGAGAGATTACACACAATTATATACATTTTATAATCCGATTAAAATATTATATTAAAATGGATCATTAACCACTAGCGAATTTCAAGCGTATTTAATTGTTTATACAGGGGTATACTTTGTTTGCATTATTAGATCAAATCACATAAAAATAACTTGCCTTTAAAAAAAAATGTAATGCTGTTTAGTAGCTATGTAAATAAGAAACCCTTTCAAATTCATATAAAAATTAATAATTTTTAAAAATTGGTTATTTTTCAAGTTATAAAATTATATGAAACATTTTGATTTTTTCTAGAATAGAGCTTATTTAATATTGTTTTAAAATGATTTTCTTGTGCAGCTAATTTATAAATTTTAACCCGGTAAAATTTAAAAAAAGAGTGTGAGTATAAACTAGAATTTAGTTCGTTATCTCTTACCCGTCTTGGTTGCCGCATGGTCTAAGGCACTAATCTCACAGTAGACTTTAGTACTGATGGCAGAGAGATTGAGGTTCTTATCTCGGTTGGGTGTACTGAGGGTGGTTATTCCCAAATGGTTTTCCACTCTGCCTATCTCTCTTTTTCTTCAAGAAAATGTGGGTACACTTCCTCTAAATATAGCACTACTAATTCTTAAAACCACTATAGTAATTATTACATAACCATATAACTCAAACGGATAAGAAGACGTGGTGCTGAAGAAAAAGTCATCTATCACCATCATGTTCATGCATTTTCTGCAAATATACTATTTAAGTGATTGAAATTGTATGTGATTCACAACTTACTACCAGTTTAACCTATTTGCATATTTATTGGGTAAGAATGAGGAAAATAAAATTTAGTGGAGGGAAGTGGAACAAATCATCTCCTTATCTGGCTGGGATTTCAACCCAAATTTCCTCCTCATTGACCAATCAGAAAATACGCAGCAACTCATGCTTTTGTAGACGTATGGGTGTTCGTTATTAATATGCACAGATTTTCTAAACAGTGTGTTTACATGTCTTAATTGAGGTTACCTGGTGGTCTAGGGGTAAGATGTCGGACTTCTGTGCTGGCGGCCGGGGTTCAATCCTCGGTCCCGGCACAGATTTATCTGATTACCAAACCCTTCCTTCACCTCTGACAAGACATCTTGTGAATGTGGGGAATGCCAGGCCTCCACAGTGGCTTGGATTCCACGTTAAGCTATAGGTCCTCCATTTCATCTCACAATCACCCTAACATTACACATTAGTGTAAGTGCGAATAACCAGAATGGGTAGTAAGTCGTGGTGCTGATAATAATAATACATGTCTTAATTCACAAAATGTAATTAACTTGAAATTAACCTTAAAATAAAATTCCACTCTTTTATTATAGGTACGAACAATGTAATAGTGTAAACGACTAACTTGGTTATTCATCTTTATTGATATATTTTAAATTTTAGTTTTATTCGGAACCACCTCGGTGGCGTGGTTGGATAACTCACTAGGTTCGTGTTGATCTTGACTACCGAGGATGGGTAGACCGAGGTTAAACTTTAGAATGGTTGAACTGGGGTTAGTTTTTCCTAAATGGTTTTGCACTCTACTTCCGCGCAAATGTGGATTCGCTTCCTCTAAATACAACCTTCACAATTTCTAATCCACTAGCGTAACTAGTGCTTAAGTGTATAACCTTAATGGGTAGTATGACGTGGTTCTTAAATAAATAAATAGTTTTACTAGTGCAATTTTAGTCCCCTTTCTGAAGAAAATGGATGTATTGGCATATGATTTAAAAACCAAATATATAAGGCAGACACAACACCCAAGCTTCCAGTGAAATAAAATATCCAATTGCATTAATGATTCATTATTTTAAAATGTCGGAAATCGAACTCAGGACTCTCAGAGGTACTATGCACTGGATAAAACATTGCGCCATATGGTATATATTGATGAAATAATATATTATTATTATTTTGTGGTAATAACTCATTCTAGAGGAGTATTATTTAAAAATTAGTACTCTTCAACTCCAGCATTTGCTACCAGTGACTTAATTAATCCAACCTAAGATTAAAGGGCGAAGGTGAATTTAAAGGTTTACACACATGTTAAATTCTAAAGAGGATGGGAAATTACTTGATAAAATCAAGACGTTGAAAACCTATTGTAAAAATATAAACGATTATTAATATAACAATTTATGGTTTATAAGGATACATAATAAATATGAGTCCAATATTTAATATAATATCGTTCATAGATCAAATAAATAAATTAAATAAATGGTACGGAGCTCCGCATAGACTTTCTCGCTCTATTGTTTAAAACTCATATATGTGAAACGAAATTATACATACTAGCAAACACAAACATAAATTGAACTATACTTGCGTAAAACATTTTTTGAGTCCCGGTATTAAATTTTATAATTTTATTTTTAGAGAATTATATCCTTATTTGTATGTTTGGACCAATAAAAAAGATCGGTATTGAGCCACAAGGCTCAAAACTTCGTATTAAAATTTCGACTTCTGGTTAAAACCTTTACTTTTATTAGGTGTTGCGTTATTATTAAATTCCTGATTTATAAATTTTGACCAATTAAAAAATGTAGATATGGACTATTGATTTTAAAATGAAGGGTATGGATCATTGTTGCACAACAATATCCCCTAACAGGTTAAAGGAAATAGAACATACACTTTTTGACAGATTTCCTTATATTAAATTAATCTATGGTAGTAGAAAATTATTGCGTTAAAACATATGTAGTATTGCTATACAACTAAAGTTCACACAATGGTATTCATCTATTTGCCAATATATCATAAACTATTGATTTTATAAAAATATATTTCAAATAAAAGTTTTTTATTTTTAATAGTGATACAATCTTTCAATGATAAGTTATTTAGTATCTCAAATAGTTGTGGAAATACGGGAATTTGCACTTTTGTAAAGAACCCTAAAAATAATTTTCATAGTAAAATGAAAATAGCCATAATCTTAATCAATGCCTAGATACGTATTTTAATCAAAATCGCTAGAGCCGATTTTTAGAAAATAGATTTTTCTCTTTTCGCTGTTTATTAATCTACTCTTAGTTTTAGGGTTAAACACATACACAGACAGATGGCATTGCATTGCATTGCGTTAGGTTTCGGAGGGTCATGAGATGTTGACATTATCAACATTTCAGTTTATATTTTTTTACGGTCGCAATAATTAAAAGTGTTCAAAAAGTTAAAGTATATATTTGCATATAGCTTGAGTGTTATTGTTTTTATAAAAATATGTTTCAAATAAAAGATTTGTATTATAAATAGACCTACATATTTTCAATGATAAATAATTTCATATCTCAAAGAGTTACGGAGATATGATAGAAAAATAATAGATTATTTCTCTTTTCGCCACTCAGGCCATTAATTTTAGGGTTAGATATCCAATTCCAAGATACCCTCCGGGAAACCCTATAAAAACCCTAGGTACCAAGATTTAGCCTGATCGGTAAAATAGTTTAGGATCTAGTCCGAGGTACAAACAGAGAGACAGAAAAAAATTCAAAAACAACTTTTTTGGATTAGTTTTTTATTATTTATTTAACAAGTTATTTAAGATTAAATTAAATTATTAATAATTTAATTTTAAATATATATATTATAGAAACAACATATCTCATTTAAACTAAATTATTAAATTAAATTAAATTATTAATAAATTAATTATAAATATATATTATATTAACAACATATCTCAATTAAATTAAATTCCAATGCGGTAAACATAGAGAACCCAAATAAACAAATTCAATTTGGGACTACGCAATCTTTTTTTGGAGTGTAAAGAGTTCTAAAGGTTAAAAAGTTTCATAGCCGCTGATCTAAAGCATTACCCTTGTTTTATTTCAAATATTTTTTTTTAATCAGGAACAATTTTAAGTTACTGATAAATTGACATTTTAAGTGAAAAATATATTTTCAAATATTTACCCTTATAACTATTTAAATACCAAATCTGTTCTTGGGACCATTTTTAATATTTCATCTACGTTTATTTAAGTACTATTAAAGCAAACACAATTATTGTGATAGTGGATACAAATAGTAAAATTTGGCACATAATGTTTAGTGAATAATAACTTACAACCCCCCTAAATCTATTAATAGGCAACGAATGCACTCACGCTTGAGTAAGTGTAGTGTATTGATAGCATTAGATAAAAATCTTCCTCTTAAAGTTAAATACAATACTCTATTATTAAATGTCGGTGGTAAGCTTGAAGTAAAAAAAACTGCCGTCCCAGGCCACATGTTGAGAAATTCGACAAACACAAGCTCGTAATAAAACGCAAGCAACCTTGTCTAGTGCAGGCTCTGAGATGCCCTAACCTTCCCCCCCCCCTCCCCTCCCGTCGACCCATCCCATGGACTTTCACCCCTTTCTACCCTCAAATCACCCTTACCTCCTCCACAAGTTGTAGACAACGCTGCTGCCTTCTGAGCCTGACAACTGACAAGTATTCTGAAACGCTACGCGCCACACTTCCTTGTGAGAATGGGTTGCCTCCCTTGACTGTGGAAAGGGGTAAATCTAGGGCGACCATAAACCAGTGTTCAATAAAAGTAGTGTTTTTCAGCAAGACCCTTTGGAAGTTAGTTGATGTTTTAAACTCTCAGCTCGAAACTTCGACAAAGTTTTGAAAGAAAAATAGCGGGAGCGCTTCCAGACAGTGAATTTGAAGACTTTTTTTTTCAGTAGATTTCTAAATATTATATGTTTAACCAATGAAAAGGGACTAATCTGGCGTTGTGTATAATCCTTTAAGATTTTTTTAGTTAGTTTATAACTTTTAAGAACATTCAGGTAACTCAATGGCACCCCCCAAAACACCTCCTGGTTTGGATTCGATTATTCCGTTTTGCTTCCATTTTGCTGTAAAATTTGTTCAAAGTATGAAAATAAACCATCTTGAGAATTTTTGAATCTAATTATTTGGAAAAACGTGTTTGTAAATATTTAAACATATTTATGATGTCCTTATTCGTTGAAACAAACCATAAAAATAAACATATACATGGCTCTAAATTATTTTTAAATAAAATCAAAATGTTTAAAATCAGCTATAAAATTCTGAAATTAAATGTAACCATTTAGCCAAACTTTGCCATTATTGTCATATTTTGAGTGCACCAGAATTAATGTTCCCAATATCAATATTTAAAAAAATATTTGAATAGTTTTAACTACTTTTTAATTAATGTTACAAAACTTGTGTGGTTTACAGATAACGTGTTAATTTAAATAGGATTTTGGATTTTGCAATAAGGATTTAAATACCAGTTTAAGAATTGAAATAAAAAAATTCTAAAGATAGCACACTGACTGAATTATGTTAATGTATATCAAATTTATTAGTTACTTAAGATATCCTAAAATATTGAACTACATTGCGAAGATGAATAAT
Organism: Timema monikensis; assembly: GCA_902151445.1. Taxonomy (NCBI): domain Eukaryota; kingdom Metazoa; phylum Arthropoda; class Insecta; order Phasmatodea; family Timematidae; genus Timema; species Timema monikensis. The sequence goes on along the minus strand of CABFVZ010000108.1, from coordinate 774,957 downwards.
AGCTCAGGAAGAAAAACAAAAAAATTTGAGGGCAACATTATTTGAAATTTAGACAAATATGGTCTTGCCAAGAAGATGATTAATTTTGGGTTTTAAAATGTTGCTTTAGATCATTGACTGGTTCTAGATTCTTCCGTTAAAACTGCATGTCCTAACCACCGTAACCTACAAGATGTTACTATCCAAGCAATGTAGTGTGTTGAGTACAGGGTATGTAACTCATTATGTAGCCTCCTCCACTCACCATTATCATAATCCCTTTTATTCTCCCTAAGCATTTCATCTTTTAAGATTCATCCTACTGTGATCTAACGTGTTAATTAAATACACATACAAGATAACCCCACATGTCCTATAATATAATTTAGTACGTGACTAAATCTTTGCTCAAAACTCATATACAAAATTGAATTATTTAATTGTACATCTTAAACATACTTTTCTATCATTAAAATGTTTGTGAAATAGTCAATTAAATATTATATATTTTAAGTTGGTAATAAATCAATTTACGCACAAAAAAATAATACTTAATAATCAAGTAAAGAGTGCATATGCGTACATACAGGTATTTTGGAGTCAAGACTATTAAATAAAAATGTTCTATAATCTTTAAATTTGAAAGGTATCTTTATTCTTCCCCGTAAACAACTAGAAAACATAGAATAAAAACTCAATTTTAAGTTTTAAAGTTTATAACAAAGGCACATTAAAGCAACGCACTTAAAATGTTCAGTAAAATTGAAATACCATTTTTAAAGAACAAAAATCCCTTCACTCTACAAATTACAAAAAAATTGATATTCGTGAAATATCTTCTTTTTGAAGTCTTCTTGGAAGCTGTTGAAAGAAAATATAAATCAGTTTCACTAATTAATTACTGAAAAGTGGTAAAATTTAAGACTTACATATTTATAATACTTTGCTTTATCATGGAGGATCATTGACTCTGAAACATTTATTTATAATTTTAAGACTTTTTTAAACATTACGATATATTTAAAAGTGGAGTCGAAACAAAGTGGAGTCGAAACACAGTGGAGTGTTTCATTTAACATATCCCACTAAAAGCCAGGTAGAGCAGAGACAGATTTTCTTCAATAAGTGGTGTCGCAGAACCTAACTTAAGGGCGACATTGAAAAGCTTTCAAGAGGAGGTGGTGTAGGAATCATGGTAACTTAATTTATCTTCGAAAATCTATTCTCAGGAGGAATTTAATTTCATTAAATCATTAAAAAAACTCTACTTTATTTTGTACGTATGGAATATTGTTAAAATGATTTACATAAAAATAAAATTGTATTCTTTCCTCACAAATATTTAATATTTTTGTTAGTTAAAAATAAATTTAAATATTTATTAATTCAGTATTTTTAAATTAAGATCCCAATTTTTTAAAGTTCTTGCCACATTAAAAGTGTCAATAATATGGTTTTATTTTACTACCACAGTTTGTTTTATCTTATTTACACGTTTACGATATAAAAATTAATCTCTACATAAATATTATTAATTATTTATTTAAAATTGCTGATACAATTCAAATGTTGTTAAACATCGTTTCTGATTCAAAGAGTAACTATTAAAATAAGTATGATTTTTAAATAAACACAAGTATTTTGGTTTAATTTCCAAGTTTCAAAATACAAAGATAAGTTGAATGGTTTGGTGAACAAAGTGAACATCTAAATATAAATTGAATAATAAGAAAAAAAGCTTTAACTCTTATTCAAGTCATTTATTAAACATATTTGGTCTTTGTTTATTGAAATTTTGTAATCTTCATTTTTTTTCGGTTTGATAACAATTAAATTAAATCCATTAGAATGGATATTATTTAAATATTTATAGGTCAAGAGATTCTCTGATACAAACAATAATTAATATATCCAAAATTATATCTCCCAAGAGGGACAGAAATATTTTAACAATGTGACTTTTTTTTAAGTATTGTTCTTAGCGGTATTCTAACATAGGTACACTGAAAAACTTTTACGATATTATGATGGCATAAGCAGAAGATTTCTTTTTTAAAGAGGGTACTATAATGTTACGGGCAGAAGCATTTTCATCAATATCCTAGAAAGAAGGAAACTAGTTTTACCTCTGTCGGTAAAATCACTCTTGGGTATCACTAGTTGGGTCTTTTCAGAGTCGGAGAGCGTGAAATATCGCAAGTGAAAGGTTGGCGACAGCGGGGGTAAAGTGGATACCAGGATAGAGTAGAGAATTGTGATGTGATTTTCTCAATTCAAGGTTGGATGTAGCGGTGATACGGTGTGAAGCTTAGACTAGGAAGAGAGAGAGGTTTGAATCTCAGATAAATCCATTCTTCCTACGAAGAACATTTTAATATATTATGAACATAGAATTTAACTACAAATCTTTTGTCATTAGCAGCCTATTAGATAACATTGAAAACTATATTATAGTTTAACATCAATTATGGAAAAACTTAACCTAATATGATTCGATAATAATTTTATGCTATAAATCTTCTGAACTATTGTGTAATAATTGTTTATATTTTCTCGCACTTCTAAATGTGGATTAGTAGTAGTAACCTATCCGATAATTTGCGTAATAAGCTACAATTTTCTATTTTCAGAGCTAAGAAGATATATTTCAAGAATCATTATAACATATTGTATTATAAAATGTATATATATACCAATTTTATTAATACATAATGGGTCTATCTCCATTAAATACTTTGTAAATAATAATTAAAATTACCCAATTCGTTGGCCGAATGTTTTAAGGCATCAATTTCGTAATAGGCTGGTCTCTTAAAGACGATGATATTGGGGCTCAAATCCAGTTAAGGTCTATCAAAAGTTTTTTTCATAAATGGTTTTTCACTCTCCTTCCATACAAATGCGAGTAGATTATCTCTAAACTGCTAGGATGCTACAATTTACCATAGTTAATGTATATTTTTTACTTAATTGATATTATTTTAAATATTAAATTTTAAATATATTATTTGCTATAAAGATTTAATTGGTGTAATTTAAATACAGAAAATTTAGTTATTTGATAAATTAATTAAGGACCTTGACGGAGGAATGTAAATCCCACTGTGCAGGAAATAAAAACAGAGTGCATTTGGGTGGTGATTCAATCACAGTCTCAAACATACTAGCATACTTACACCTGACTGCTTATTTTAATCTCCTCTCAAGTAAATTATGGTAACAGCTTGGACCTCATATAGTCAACTTTGTTAATCGGCTTCCTCTCCTTTATGACTAAATCTCCAACTTTGTAGGACGTAATTCCACGGTGGGGTCGGGCGTGCAGTTACAGTTTTAGGTCAAGGTTCAATCCTGATAAACTTCAGCGAGGATGGTTTTCCTTCGTCTGGTCAATACTAATTTTCCTCTTGTAAGTTCGTTAGATGATGAATTTACCAAGATAAACACGTTTAGTTTATACATAAATAATAATTTAAAGTAATTAATGTCGAAATAAGAAAAACATCAAAGCTAAAACACGCAATCTAATCTTATCTACAGATTGATCACCATCTGTTGGCGAAGATAATACCAACTTTTGCGGAGAGATGGTGTCATTCTGTTAACATAACTAAACTTTTGGCTGTAAATATGAGTTTTATAGGCCGTAACCACTATATTTTTCATTCAAGTAGCTCCTCATTTGTCCTCATGAAGCTGAGTTAGCACCGTTCCAGACCCACTGCTTCACAGATAATCTGGAAGCGCTGGGGATTGAACACAGGATCTATAGATTTATAACCAGTAAATTCCTACTACTAGATCATAGAGGCGGTCATGTCAAATCAAAATTGTATTGAAAATAATATATTATACAACGATTGAAATTTGCTTTGATTACAAATACAGCTGCCACTCTATACATTAATCAATTAAATATAGATTGATTCTATGAAGCAATTAATTCACATAGGATCCGAGGTATCCACCCATTCATAACCAATTTTGCCTTCAAATGTGAGTGAATAATGCCTCTGAAAATGGCTTGCAAATGCGGCCGAATGTATTTCTTTAAGAACCAAAAAAGATTTTGTTTTGACTTTATTATATAAACTGAGGCGCTTTGATTAATCCCAAAGTTGTTTAATAATTCGGTCTTTCTCTCATCATTTGGGTGAACTTAAACCATACACTCTATCCCTGAAATATGGTGGCACATTTCCAAAAAATGGAGATCTGAGGTAATTCGTTTTATTAAACTAAGAAAATACAATAATTAATCGATTGCCTAGCAGAAAATATATAATACATGTTTTTACGATTGTAACAGGTTTGTAAAAAAAATAGAAAAAAGTTCATTTGTTAATTGCTCTTTGAATTTGTAATACTATCAATAATAAAGGCTGTTTTTTTTTTACTAAAAATATATAATTCCAATTTAAAGAGAAGTTGTATTTTGTTAGTTAATCAGCTCTTTCCAAGAGTAGGCTAATATATTTGGTGTCTTTAATAGGTCAGAGAGTGAGAGATAGGAGAAAGGAAAGTGAATGATAAAAATAAAAAGGAAGAAAGAAGGTTATAAGAGTAGCTACGAGACAGTTTGATTATCGAATTGAAAGTAGAAATTGTGACGTGGTGTCCCTGGGGAAAAGCGGGTTTCACCTGAAAAACCAATCGCTATTTTTATATATAGTCCAGCCCGTTCATAAGTTAAAAGCGCTTGCGTCAGAAGAAAAGATCTATGAACTCAGTTTCCACATCACTAGAGGCACAGTAAAATACTCATAGCAATAAGATCGACTGGTTTTACAAGCAATTATTCAAATAAATCCCTGTAAATTCTAACCTTGGTTAAATTGATAAATTTTAAAAAGGTTTTTTTACCCGCCTTGGGGGCGTAGTTTGCTAACGCGCTAGTCGTGTTGAGCTCGACTGCTGAGGATGGGGAGATTGAAGTTAGAATCTTGGTCGGGTGAACTGGGGCTGGTACTTCCTAAATGGTTTTCCACTCTCCCTCCACGCAAATGCGGGTTCACTTCCTCTAATTCACCCTCCATAATTCCTAATCCATTAGCGTAATTAGTACTTAAACCGTATAATCCGAACGGTTAGTAAGACGCGGTGCTAAATATTATTATTATTATTATTATTATTATTATTATTAAAAGTTTTTTAATAGGAAAATGTTTCTTATCAATTAAATATAATTGTTTCCGTGATAAAGCTAGAAATCTTGTGTCCTAATATAAAAAATAATGTATTAAATTATTTTTGGTCCATACAAGAAATGTCTACCTGGAAGTAAATATTTATCAAGTAAACAGTCTCATTAAGACACAGAGAGAATCAACATCTACCTAATTAAGACCAGGACTTGAAGGTGATCCGTACCATGGATCAAAACTATTCTAAAATATATAACAGTCATCGAAGCTATCCAAACGAGGATAAAATAACTACATATAAAATAATCTATTCCATTTATATAACTCAATTATTTAATTTTTACTTCTACTTATTACAACAAAATAAAAAAATTATTTACTACAAAACATTATTCATAAATTATACAAAGTTATAGCATCATTATCACCACATATATAAATATTATTGATCTTTTATAACAACTCAAAACGATATTATTGTTTTTCAAGGAAATAAACAATCAAAAATAACCTATCATGCTTAGTTAAAAATAGTTAATTAGTAGCTTCGCCCTAACACTGACTCCCTAATAATGTTTGTTCCATTGTTTCTCTTTAATACCGACTCCTTGTTAATATTGGCTTCATTGTTTCACTTTAATACTTACTCCTTGATAGTATTGGCTTCATTGTTTCGCTTTAAAACTGACTCTTTGCTATTACTAGCTATAGCGGTTCGCTCTAAAACTGACTCCATTCTAGCATTAACTCTATCTACTGAATCATTTATAGAACTAGCTCCATGAGATCACCTTAACACTGATATATCAAGACTCATTCTAAGAGTAGGTCCATCCAAACCTTTTATTTTAAAAAAAATGTATGTAGGTAATGTATATGTGATAACATTGTCTTGTTTTATAAATATCAAAAAATAAAAATAAAAGATTATTTCTCTGTTAGTTTATATAATTATATATTCCAATTTCTCTCTACTTTTTTGGTTAGATTCAATTACAAAGCTATAATATTTATCATGGAGAATAAAATAAAGCTATAAGAAAATTAATTTCATTATTTTACTTTTGCTATTTGTCTTGATAAAATTTATGTTAGTATTCAGAATTATTCTTTCAACATTTTGGTATAAAATTACTCCTAGCTTATTATTTAGATTTATATAGCTGAAAATAACTAATTTAAAACCTTAAAGTAGGTTTTGTGAGTTACAAAAAGTTCAATAACTTCCTTGAATACCAAATAAAACACATTGACTTAGAAAAATATCACCCCATTTTGAGATTTAATTCCTTCCGCAGAACAGATTTATTGGGCAGTGGATACTGGTAACACAAAGAACTGGTGATTAGTGAATGATTTATGAGCAAGAGGTCAGTTACGTATAAATAGGTAAAGGAGAATGTGGTGCAGCTGAAAACGGAATTAGCGAAAATAATGATAATAATAAAAAGAGGGGTAGGATCTGTGTTTGTCTCCGGCAAGGTGTTACCGTGATTTATTTATCAGCTGAGCCAAAGGAGGACAGTCTAGGGGTGGTTAATGGGGGGAGAGTGGCATGTAGAGGGGATAGGGATGGTATAATCCAGAATGGGTATGTTGAAAAGGAAGGCGGAGTTGTAAAGAACATAAAAGGCAAACAGGCCGACCAAGATAAATTTTCTGTCGGCATTAGTCCCCCCTCACCATTACATCCCAAAGTACTACAGAAAATGGCTTTGTGTTAAAAAAAAGGTAAATTTCTCTATGGATCGCTTAAGATTTTTCAGGTTTCGATGCATTGAAACAAATGTGTTTATATACGTTTTTTGTAACTTATTGGAACGTAGGTATGAAAATTAGCTGACTGAAACACATTATTGAGAGATGGGTAACAATTTTATAAGGTAAATAATATAATGCTAAATCGATATCATTATTTAAAAAAATTATGTGTGGGTACTTCTTTCTTAAAAAATATATTTTTTATATTTTTATGCTCTAATACAACTACGGGTTGGTGTAATGCACAGATTTCTAAAATATATATTATATTCGTTAATTATTTCCACAATACAAAATTGTTAGTGAAATCAGACCTTAGACATAGCAGTCCTTTCCCCCGTGTGGTTTAATAATGTTCTGGTTAATTTTGAGCGCACATATTATTCACATACAAACGCATGGGGCCTGAAAATGAATCCAAGAAAATCGTATTTCCATTACGTTTATTTTATAAAAGCAAACATGGCATCTGAACGTTCTACGAATATAAGAGGACATGTAACTATATAAATGAACAATGGTAGTTAATGTATTGAACACTTAACAGTGTGGGCTAATTAATCCTTTCCATTTTCGTCGAGATGGTCAATATTATTTACAAACAGTGTTTCGCGTTAAAAAAGGCCATTGTATTTGTTATGTTCAAGCTGGCGCTCCTTGTAGCAATAAGGAGAACTTGCGGGTGAGAGATAATTTAAAGACCGAAAAATAGAGAGGGAATCTTGTTGATATCTAAACGCCATGAGCTTTAAATTTCGTGATCTGTCCATTTAAAGAGAAAGGTTAGTTACAATCTTATAGGCCTATCGATTATATTCTATTTTCAGACGACTTTCACTTTTCGATTATTATTTATTACCTTTACATTTTAATACCATCAGTTAAATATATAGTTTCATGAGTAGTCATTTTTTGGTAAGAGCTAACCTTTTAAACTCCAGTTTGGAACGTTTTTGAATTATCCTCATTGGAATTGAGCTGGCTCAATTCGAATTTTTATTGAGGCTCTTTATCTTGACGGCGTTTAAACGGTCATGGATCCAAAGCTTTGAATCTTACCACAAGAGTAAATATTATCATAATCTTATTAAAATGAAAGTTAATGTGTTAACAATTAGCCCTAACTCCCCAACTAGGAGTGAAAAGTTTGTTAGGAACGTTCTTAAATATTAACTGTGTTATGAAGATATTCATTTCTCAATGTTTTATACAATACAGTATTATTTTTGACAGAAGACCATCTCAATGTATTAGAAATTTCTATTTATATCCCATTTCAAGCCATCCAAGAACAATTATTAGTCTGAAATATTCTACAAAAAGTGATCTACCATAATCAAAGATAAGTTTCTACAGAATGATATTAACAAGTTTATATCTTCAATTATTTCACTTTTGTCAACTTTCACAGTCATGATCTCAAATATTGCCGAACTAATAATAATTTGTTCTTATATTCTCAAGGATAAATTTTTTTTTTCAATATTAAATATTACATTTTGGTTAACTTAAAAACAAAATATTATTTTTATTTATTTCCATTTAATATTTATTTTAATAAGTTTCTCTTAACGTTCATAAGTGAAAATTGTTACGAGATTTCAAATTTAGTAAAAAAATAAATACGTAATTTTACATTTAAATGATATTTGTTACCTTAGAATTATAGTTATTGGAGCTCCACAAGCATGTGATTTAATTCTTGAGGATTAGGGAGGAGGAAAGTGAATTTAAACCAATTTAACATGAGTTATCTACAGTGGATGGGGAAAACGTAAATTACAAGAAAACTTTCCCCAACTAACACGACTGAATCCTGTTCTTCCAATCGGAGTCAAGCACACCATAAATAATCTATCACTCATTGCTCACTAGCTCTTTCTTTGGTGAGAGATTTAGTTTCTAAATATTCCTAATAATAAAATATATTTGGAAACAAAACCTTCATCTTCATTTAAAGTTACATAAAATGTAATTCCTTATTTAGAATAAATATTATTACTTATAATATATTAATTTATAGAATATTATTAAATTTAAAGCCATATTTGTATTGAAACTATTTCCAAAAACGTCAACATTATTAAAATTCAAGACTATAAATTATTTCGAATAAAAGGAATTTTTTGTGTATGCAGATCAAGAGTATTAAGCAAGTGAGAGTGAAAGTGGAAAATTTTCAAGGTAAAATTGAAAGAGTGTAATATGAAAGTTTGCTAGGTGAAAAATTAACTTTGCAAAAGCATGAATGGAATATCGAAATAAATTATAATGATATAGAACGTGCTTGTAACTGAATCAAAGAGACCGTAGTTGAGTGTGTGAAATATGTTTGTAGACCTGCGGTGGTGGGGAACTTAAAAATATTTTCATTGTGGAATGAACATGTAAAATAATCTGTGAATGAAAAGAAAGAAGCATAAAAATAAATGTTTAATGTCAAGAGTAAAACAGAATGGAAGATGTTGTGGAACACACACAAAGATACAAATATGAATGCAAAGAAAATAGTAAGGAAGAGTAAAGAGCAAATGAGATTAAAACAAGGGGAAAAAATGAATAATGATTTTGAAGGAAATAATAAGCCGTTCTGGAAGTGGGTAAAGATAATGAAACAAGGATTTAAAGGAAATACTTACGGCATTCAGAATGAACGTAGCGAGATTATCTGGTTGAAATCGGTATAGGAGAGCGATGAAGTATGTATTTAGAGCACTTGTATTGCAAAAATTCAGGGAAAGTAGCAGAAAATAGGGAAAATGTTATGATAATTGACCAAATTAACGAGGATGAAAGGTTGAAAGCTGCGAAAACATTAAATAATGGCAAATCTGCTGGTGTTGGGATTACAAGTGAAAAGCTGAAGTGTGAGGTCATGGTACTACTTGCCAGATTGTGTTAGTTGTTCAATGTATGTGCTGGGGTTTCTAATGTTCTTTATGATGGGAAGAATGCTGTCACTGTTAGGTAAAGGCAGTAAGAGTGAATATAAGAATTATAGGGCAATTAGTTTTTTGAGTATTATAGGCATATTTTTTGGGATAGTTTTAATTTAGAGGGTGCGCGAAAAAACTGAGGACAAGATTTGGGGTGAGCAAAGTAAAGGTTGCATGGACCAGATATTTGCTTTGTAACAACTTGTAACGTTTTCATTCGTGCCTCCTGGTTGGAATCCAATTTGAAGCGTTTTCTTTCTTCACTTCACTATTTCACGTCAGAAATTAAAATTATTACGTTACATTTCTCAGGTTATCTTATAATGTTTTCACTTTGTTAACCATGGGATTAATAATAATGACGTGTAGATGTGGTTTAACACAATTTTAATATAAGGTCTATTTTATAATGGAAACACAGGTCTATGAATTATGTGTTAATTATTCAAATGGAATTATACATGACTAGCCAGAAATTATCACAGTCAGAATAGAAAGAAAGTTTTTGATACGCGGAAGCTTTAAGGTTTGAAAAATTGGATGCTAACGTGCCACGGAACTTAACTACAGTGGGGTTGCAGGCCAAGTGACGTTGGAAGAGCCCTTTTACTTTTTTGTAATAAGACAAGAAAACTTCTAGAATCATACAATTTCATGAGACCCCACCATTATTTCAACAACTTTTATAAATGGGAGAGATAAACAAATACTCGCTGGAAAATATATCTGGGAGTTAATTATTGTTCACAAAATACTCGTAGAAGGGGTATAAACAAAGCTAAGATCTTAAGACGGCGAAACCGAGTCTTGTGAACCACATAAACAAATAAAATGACCACCCAGGTTTATTAAACCAGGAGAGAAGATTTTAACAAACATAGCTTCATTAGGTCTAATATCATAAAATTTTACGTTCATTTGAAATATGTTTAGAGTTGAAACTTTTGATTTGGAGTATTATGAAAGGGAAAATCTATATCATTATAAACTGATTGAGAAATATATGGCTGTAAGAAGGAAAGTGTATTGTGCATTTGTTGTTCTGGAGAAAGAGTATGATCATGTTATTAGGATTATGCTATGGAAGGTTCCGAAAAGTATGGTGTGGATGCATGGTTAGTAAATTCAATGATGGTGGTGTTTGATGGAAGTAAGACGTGCGTTAGAATGGATGAGGCCTTAAGCGAATGGTTTGACGTTGAACAGGGTGTTAGACAAGGTTGCATTATGTTTCCATGGTTGTTAATTGTACTAATGAATGTACATATGTGGACTATCCATTTTGCAAAGAGTGAATTCGTATTGAAAGAGACGATGAAGGCAGATTAATAAAATATACTTACGCCAACATTGTTCTATGGATCTGAAGCGTGGGTTTGTCGGGAGAAACAAAAGAACAAGATGAATGCTGTTGAAATGAGATATTTAAGAAATGTAAGTGGATAAACTCGTATGAACAAAGTTAGTAATAAATGGGTGATTAAGAAGTATGGTTTGAAAAGGAATCCAATAAGTTAATGTGAAAAGGATTGTCTTGCATTGTTTTGGTCATGTTTAGAAGATGAGTGTGGATTGAGTGATGAAATAAATTTATGAAGGTATAGTGTATGTATCAAAAGGAAGTGCTAGGCCTTGAAAGCGTTGCTCAATGTTTTAGATGAATGTTTTAAAAGAGATAAAGATATAAAAGTTTTAAGCATTCAATAACATTTATGATTCGGTGTATGGCTGTTGTTGAAGTGAAGGGAGTATGCAAGGATAGTGAAGTGTGGAAAAAGTGAGTGAGCAGGGACTAAGCACGTTAAAAAAATCTAGCTATATGAACAGTTACTTGCCTACCCATTACGGGAAAGGCGTGATTAAGTATTTATGTATGTATGTAAAAAAGGAAAAATGCAATTTTTACCAAAATCATTTATCCTAGAAAAAAAGAAGAAAATAAACTTATTTATAAATAAAGAGAGATCAATATGTTGAAATTTTTTCCAGAATATTAGAGACATAGAAAAATATCTATCTTAATTTTCTTATGTACATTAGAATTAGTGAGTTTTTATGACAATTATATACCAAACAAAGATATGTTTACGTTTTATTATTTGTTCTAAAATACAAACAGGCAGTTCAAAATTAATTTGAGATATTAGGCCCCCTACACTTTTATTGATATCTGAGTATTTTAATATTTTAATTCAAAGTACAGGGTTATTTGGAAATTAAAATATATGAAAGGTGTTCAACAACTAGGTATGCTCCAGATAAAATATTTTTTCAAATGACTGAAAATAACTCGAATTAATTTTTTTAAACTTAACTAAAGTTAATTTTAAATTAATCCAGCAAATAAATTTCATCACTGCATTTTGCCTAGGCATTTATTTATGTTTCATAATATGTAAGGGATGTGTTTAAAAGTCAATAAAATTATTTGTAATTTAACTGTCAATAAATTTTATTATTTAAAAAACTATATATTTATAATTGAATTAGCAAATTTTTACATATGAATAAAAATATAGTTATTTAGGCTACATATTCACATCGGTGGGCACGGGAAGTAAATTTTAGAACCATCTAGTCTGGCTTTCCGGTGAAGGGGAGGTTGAAGTTAAATTATTTCTGAAGGGAGAATAATTTCTAACTTTAATTCCACGCAAATACAGACATGTCCTATAAATTCTACCTTACTTGTTCTTACCTCATTGACGCAATTACAATGCGTGTACCAATCACGGATAGTCAGAATCGATAGATTAAAATGAAATACACCCATTTATTACTATAGATCTACCTTCTAAACAGCTTTGAAGGCATCCAATAGACAAAATTACCCTATCCTTAATTACCCACCACCACCACCCATCCAACACACAATATACCTTTTGGTTTCAATCCCTTCCCTCAAAATAATTAAAACCCACTCGATAGTTCAAATATTGACCCTCGTGTACGCGAAACAAATGTAACGTTTCCGTCGTTCCAAGACATTTACGTAAAACGGATGATTTACAAGCTTGACCAAGTAACGTATTGATTTCCGATATATCTACCCTACAAACATGAATTTGGTATCGTACTCATTCTCGTCGGAACAAAACATGAATGAGGAACATCAAAATATTGGAAACCATCAAGAATAATAAAAACTAAACTATCGTGGGTAAATTGGTTTAACAAGGGAAAATACTTCAAAAAATAACAACGCTTTAAATGAATATCATCATGATCTGATAGTCGTTAATAATTATCAAGCTAGTATTGGATTATTTTTACCATTTTTTTCTGATTGGGAAACCATTTGTAGTATCTTTACTAACAATTTCCGTTCTGATATAAACATTAATGGGGACTTTCCTTAACATTTTCATTTTTATAAAAAAACAACTTTCGATTACCTATTGACGTTTGTGAAAGTTTTACTCTATTTAATAAGTAATTTAAACAAAAATATACATGATATTATTTTTATTTAGCGAACATTTGAGATGGTCCCAAACAATATTTATTATCGAGCAAAAGTTTGTCCATGCAGATAGTTCAAACTGTTACCTCATCAAAATTAAAATATTGGGCTTAGCTCAAAACCTGCTTGAACATCCGTAAAAAACCTTTTATCTTAGATTCCTTTTCATTCCGTGGTGCATATAGTCCCGTTTGAATAGAAAGGTATATTTTGACAATTACAAAAGTTACTAAAACTAGTTTAATCCTTCTATCTGCAGCTGTCTCTTTTCACAGAGAAGATAAAGATGAAATAAAAATATTAATAATAATATAATAATAAAATTTAAAATGTTGTCAATGATTAACGCCAAAAATATGTTTATATTTTCTAAAGGGTTCCTTCCTACCAACTTACTGCTATAATGAGCACCTGTAAACCAATTAAATGTATCAATATAACTAAGTTAATTTAATTACACCAACGTCATGTTTTATGGCTATAGATTCTCATTGTACTTGGTTGACATTGATGGAAAGATCGTGTTTCGAATCTTGGCTGGACACCCTGAAGATGGTCTTAAAAGATATAGTGACTTTGGCTGTATTTAATTCTGACCTCTCCTATATCAATATTTATTACAGTTTTAGTGATATAAGATCACCAAATGGTAGCTATGCGCATAAGGGCGTCCACTCAGACCAGGGAAAACTATTATTGTAAAATATTATGTTGAGTTTAGTTTAGTTTTAAGGACTGTAAATATAAAAATATTTAATGTTGAACTAGTAATTAATATTTGTTTGATTATTTTTAACATTCTAAACCTCATAATATTTAATAAATAATTGTTCAGATCGGTTTTCTTAAGGTTAGGTATAAACTTCCTTTTCTGTGTGACTCATGTCCACTAAGGAAATAAAAAAGCAGAGTTAAGATATTTTTACTTAATCTATTGTATTTAAAATTGTTGCATTAAATGTGAACAGAATTTTTTAATTCATTATTCCTAAACTTCCTGGGATTTGGCAGACCACTTTATAACCCGCTGCGAATCAAAATTTGAGAAACACTATCTTTGATTAAATTATTAAACCTAATATTGAAATTATTAACTTAACTAATATTACATTTTATTAAATAGAACGTTCCATATCAAGGCTACTAACACCTTAATCCAAGCAGAAGAGAAGGGATTGCCTGAGACTCGAACCTCAACCTTCCTGTTACTGCTATGCCAGTATATTCCGAGCCTTACACTATATCCCGTGGTGTTTAAAACAGTAAAATATAGCAGTAGCTGTAAGGTTACGTAAACTTTTTCGAGAGTGATTTTATGTTTCTTGGGAAATTCGCCCTCACACGTTTAATAAAATATATTTATGAAGTTAGAAATGAGTTACAGACAGAAGGCATTTTAAAAATCAGTATTTACCAAGCATATAAGATTGTTTTATTATAAAACAATATACACTATGTAAATGTTTGGAAAATATCTTAAATACACCCGTTTCTGTAGCCCAATTGTCTAAGGCAGTGGTTTCAAACGTGGGGTACACGTACGCCTCCCTGTACGTGCCAGGAATTTGGGGGTAAGCAAACAAATATGAATATTGGCGGAAAGAGTTACACATAAATGGTAGCAGTGGAAGACAAAATATCAGTAAAAGCTATGAAATTAATTCAACAATATGGCGAGGGGCAGTGCTGGTTTCCTTTTATGTTTTACGTTGAGAAAATTATATTATTTTAAAACATAAAATAGTTTTCATAATTATTATTTGATTAATATACTAATTAAATGTGTTAGTTTTTATTTGATCTTTTTTTTAATGTAAAATATATATTCACTTTTTATTCAGCTTATTATTAAATTGTTTTTATTCCCATTATCATCCGATTTATTTTCAGTTGCTACAAATAAGTAAAAAATAACTGCTACTGTAGTAATTTAAACATTTTGCTATTATTAAGGGCATAATTTTTGGAAATATGCTGCCAAGGGGTACGCACACGAAAAAAGACTGTAAACTGCTTATATAAGACATCACTCTGCTAGACAGGCCTGCTGAAGAAGGGGAGATCGGGGTTCGAATCCCCATAGGCTCTTCTGAGAGGTTTTTTTCCCCTAAACTGTTTCTCACTCTCCTTCCATACTAATGCAAATAGATTACCTCTAAAATGATCCCTTATTCATCCTACCCCATTTAGAGTAATCATCATATATGTGTATAACCTGAATAGGTGTCAGTGATGACAAGTAATCTTAAATACGTTTGTTAGGCTTTTTATATGTGTTTAGTTTGTGAGTGTACATTTTAACTATTTAACGCTAGTCGTCTTTAAGTCATCCATATGTATGTAGTAGCGTTTGTAGACTACTTGCATAGATAAGGTGTAGGTCGAAACTTACCCGTTCAAAAGTATTCATAAATAGCTCGCCCCAGTTCCAAGCATCAAAAATATATTGTACAATTCGAAACGAAACTATTTTATTCATGACCTGATTTTTTTAAAGAGCGTTTATAAACTAAGACTTGAATAAAATAGTTTTATTGCTCCAATATAAACATTTACACAGCTATTTTTAGTATTACATAAATCACTCTTTTATTATACTTACCTTGTTGAATTCCCCCTATAGCCCCACCCCGCTAATAATTACGTTTATCATCATGTCTATTAATGGTTTAGCCGCGTCGGTGACCGGATGGTCTAAGTCGTCACTCTCGCAATAAACTAGACTTCATACTTCAGGGTTAGAATCCCGGTTAAATGTACTAATGGGTTTTATACACAAATTTTTACACTTTCCTTCACGCAAATGTGGCTACACTTCCTATAAATAGAACTGTTCTCAGCCTTAAAAGATTAGTGTAATTAGTATGTGTGCGTAGAGCTCAGATGAGTACAAAGACTTTGTGCTAGAAAAATATTAGCTTCTTAATTCAAGGAGAGATTAGTTGAGATAAAGTGCATGTGCTTTAGTGGATTGAGGATATTAACTCACATGTGTAAAACCACCCTCAGCGCACCTGACCGAGATTTGAACCTCGATCTCAACGTCACCAGCATTCCAGTCTATTGAAAAACTGACGCTTTAACCCTCGTAAACACGGGGATCTTAATAAACTGGGTTGGTTAAGAATAAATGAAAGGCGAAGGCTACACTTTTTGGTATTGCTACACAAAATATTATCAACATCTTAGCCTCAATACCTCTCCTCACGGTTCCTATTTCTGAAGGATAAACACACCCGTGCTACTAGATCAGAATTCACTCTACAGATGTCTATTCCCATACATAGCTATCAAACATATGTTCGTTATTTTACTGTCCTGGCATCACAGGCTTGGAACACACTAGACAACTCTACTCGTCATCTAACATCTAGACTCCCGTTCAAGTGTGCGGTTAAGCAATTTATCTTGTCGAATAAACTAATCTGAGTTCTTTAAACTACGTGAGCTTTAAATAAATGTATGAATGAATATGCGAAGGTTTTTCCACTTATTTGAATATTACTTTATTAAATTGTATTTCAATAAATGTAATAGTATATGTTGTACTTCACACTGTTTAAGTGGAAAAGAAGGCTGACGCCTTAACTTCGTCATATAAAAAAGGCTATTATTAATATTATTATTAACAGACTCGCTCTGGTTGACTCCGTTATTTTGTTCATGTCTAGTGCGCTCCCCTTTATTAGGTGTAATAAAAGGAGGCTACAGACTGTACTACGGAGATGGGCACTTAAATTAAATGCACTGGCATTCACCTGCAAAGAAGATGGAGAACATTTATTGGAAAAGCCCCCAGCAATGCACCCGGTTGGAATTGATCCCAGACCTTAAAGTTAGAGTGAAATGTGACTAGCCCCCTGAGTCTAAGTTACTTGTACAGTTCTGTGTTCAGAAAATGCAAGTTACAGTATAAAGCACTTTTTTACTTTTAAATAAGATTAGAATTGAAATAGTAGGCTCAACGTCAGCATGCTTGATTGATTGGCATGATTCTGACACGGATAATTAGTATCTAAGTTCGAATTCTGGTTGGGTGCTATGGAAGGGCTTTTATTTGTAACAATAATTTTCTATATATTATTCATTCAGGTTATTGCTCACTAGCTCACTCTTTATAATTCTTTACACCCTTACCCCATTAGATTAATTCGTTAATAGTCTTAGTGTTAAACGTGATGAAATATACAACATTATAGTGTCTAGAGCTTTTAGTATGTCAATCCTTACATATTTTATTTTAACAACACAAGTCATGTTTATGTAAAATAAATATTTTTATATAAATATGCAATAGGACTACTTTTATATATCTAAGTTAGTGCGTGTTTATAAAAGGATTTGTCATGCGTGATAAGTAGAAAAAACTAGTAATATGATAATTGTGACACTATTATGTAGCAAATTCTTTAGCTTGAATAAAAAAGCATTATAATTTTATTTGCGAAGTATATAGTGATGTGCTAAAGTGATTGCAAGAATTTTTTTTCCGTTTCTGGCATAATCAAGGGAACCTTTTATTTGAACCTACAAACACACCAACAAAATGTTTCCTTTTAAATTACTATAAAGATTAGCATTAAGTTATTAATTTTTGTGGATATTAAGTTTTAAAATTACATGTTCAAATTTGAATACCTCCAAAAATAACAATAAATTGTAAAGTAGTTATTTAATCTACATAAACCAACATTGTGATGACGTAACTTAGCCTAGGAGAATGGGACGTGTGCATTGGGTGCATCATTCATAATCAATCGTATCATTTATAGAAGTTTCATTTTTTTCATAGTAAAAGAATATTTTTTTTATTTTGTAGTCGGTGTTAAAAGAAGTAACCATTTTGAATACCAATAAAAGTAATTCATCCAAATCTTAAACAACAGTTTTCATGTGGCACACTTTTTTTTATCGGCCCCTGTGTGCTATCAAACTCCATCAACCCTTGTAACGACTCTTGGTGGGCTAAAGTTGGGCTAGTATATGTTAATTTCAGTTTGACGTGGAGGTCGATACTTGAATCTCAGCCAAATATAGTTGTACCAACTTTGTTTACATGGTATATAATATAATATTAATAAAGAACATATAGTCAATTTAACAATTTAGATTTATTTAGTAAACAATAAACAAATTAAGAAAAATACAAGTTTTACATGAATAAAGGAATATTGATGAGAATTAAATTCTCCCAAAAAACAAATTGACTTGAGAGATTACTTGTACTGTCGCCAGGCCACATGTTGAAGTATGCAGTACCAATTCAAACTTGCCACAGTGACGAGTTTACTAAACAAGGAGTAAATGAACAATTAGTTAATGAATAGCAAAGAGCAAATTCAGAAGATAACGTTTATACAGTCTCACTTGGTAGCGTTAAATATTTAAAGGGATCCATAAAACATGTTGGATACTCAGCTGATATATCCAGCTAATTGATGGCTAAGAAACAGGCGTCATTAAAATACTACAGCTGGTCATTTTCCCCTACGGTACTGCCAGAGAATTCAATAGTACATTGGCATCTATCCAGATCAATACTAACTTAGAAGCCTAGTCACAGGCAAAAATAAAATAGATTTATTTTGCGCGAAACCCCACTATGACACTAGTGTAATTTCCCTAGGTTGAGCACCCTCGCTAATACTCTAATAGAAGAGTGACTACAACACAAACTCTATTACATATGACTGAGTTGCATAAGGCAAAAGAAAAATGGACATCCTGGTGCTAACCATCAACAACAAAAACTAATGTTCATGACGTTTAGGACGTCATGATTAATTTTGAGGTTGTATTGGACTTGTGACTTAGTCTAAGTCACGAATCTAACAAAAAAAACATACTTTCTAAGCCAGAGTCTTTTACGTTAGAACAGTGTTAAAGGACACTTAAATAAACCAAGGAAAAAGCTTCCATGTTGAAGCTAATTACGTATCAGTTAAACTGAACAGATTCTAATTGACATTTTCCAAAAGCTTGGCTTCTAGCCAAATAATAAAATATAAATTTCCTTTAAAACATATTCAAAACTTAAACTTCTCTTAAACTATAGGGGACCTGGTGGTCTAGGGGTAAGGTGTCAGACTTCTGAGCTGGCGGCCGGGGTTCAATCCTAGGTCCCGGCACAGATTTATCTGATTACCAAACCCTTCCTACACCTCTGACAAGACATATTGTGAATGTGTGGAGTGCCAGGCCACCACCGTGGTTCGGATTCCACGTTAAACTGTAGGTCCTTCATTTCATCTCAAAATCACCCTACCATTACACATTAGCGTAAGTGCGTATAACCCGAACGGGTAGTAAGACGCGGTGCTAATAATAATAATAATAATAATAAAAGTCTTAAACTATACAAGAGCCCAAGTCCTACAGACTTGGTTACGACGGCTGGATACTAATACCACAGAAACGTCGTCCATGTTTCCGGCGAGTTGGATCGGGTGATCTATCATCCTATCGACACAGCTAAGGTGGCGAATCCGACGTCACGGACTCCATATTCCTTCACGTTGCTGACGGGCGGAGTTTCCTTGTTGACTCTTTTCGTTGTGGAACCGCTCTGTACCGCTCTGTACTTTTGATACCGCTGGCGGACCTATATATACTGTCGATGCAGGTCGGACATGAAAAAGAAGGAAGGGGGGATAAATTACGAAAAACAGGCAGAAACAAAGAAGGATGAAAGTGTGGAGAAAAGGAAACAATTGAAGCAAGTCACGAGTTCTTCGAATGACCACCAGCATCGCTATGTGCGCAGCTGGCCTCTGAGTCAATCCCCGACTTCAGTTCTTCTCTCTGGTTGAGCCAGCCGTGACACACGTGAGTCGGCCATGATTGACAATCTTGTAGTTTTCAAAAGTGAGATTGCTGATATCTGCAGACATCTTGCCGAGGTGAGTTAGTACACAAATATCTTATATTAAAATGTATCTGTATTAATTTAGTTATTTAATATCCACTATTATTTTATGAGAAGTAGTAATATAAATGTATATTTTATTATTATTCGTGTAGACCACATGGCAGGCGTACCCAAGTCTATCAGGCATCATCCAACGGGAAAAGCGAAGCGTTTTAAGTATATTATTCATAAATACACTAATTTAAATCCTCTCCTTAGATATTTAGTACAACAATAGTCCAAAAACAATATTTGTTTGACCAACCACGTGGTTGAATGTAGGACGAAACATAACTTTTGTAGATCAGAAGACATAACCTTAGAGGCAGTTTATATTAAATATGTTGATATAATTTTCTATCTTGCACAAAATCGCCGAAATATTAATTTTTTTTCTTGTAGCTGTTCAATCCATTTGATTGACATGCTACATAGTAAGGGTAACTTTCTTACATACATTTTAACTCTTTCTCCAAGAAAATACAGTTACATTTCCTCTCAATTCTACCTTCCTCATCACTACTTGAGTAATGGAATAAAAATTTGTATAGCCTGAACGAATGGTAAAACAAAGTGTAAATGTTTTTTCATCGACCGAAACTTTTTTTTAATTATAAACCCTGTATCTTTGTTACCTTTTCGTAACTTCTCGAATATAGAAAATATTATGAACCTAAGAAATATATTTTAAAAATTTGATAGCTATCGACGTTTTATGACCCACTGAACCTGAAAATTCGTTTTTGCAATGCCGTCTGTTTATGTATATATCCCAGTCTAGAACCGAAATAATTTTACCAATCTGGCCAAGGAATTTTTGGAATTGGATATTCAAACCTAAAACTAAGGGTAGTTTACTAAAGAACAAAAATATAAAAGAAAATAAATTTTTTCGAAATATGCTTTAATAATTTTGATTAAATTTTATACCTAGACACTATTAATTTAATATTAAAAACAAATTGAAATTTTTATTTTCCTGTGAAAATGACTATGACTTTACATACGCATATATTTCCCATTTTAATCATATCCCCACAACTATTTTAGATACTAAATAACTTGTCATTGAAGTTGTACTATGAAATATAATAATACTATTATATTGAATAAGTTTCATAATTTTATAACACTAACATATTTTGAGTTAAAAGAAAACAAATACAAATATTTTTCATCGAGCACTTTTAAACAAGAAATTGAATTTTATGCTCTTTGGTGGATGGATATGTACATCTTTTTTCATTGTTTCTGTAAGAGTTTATATTATTTATTTTACGCTCTTATGCAACAACGTGTATTATTTCATTTAACAAATCTTACGATTTTTTAGTAAAGTTATCTTTTTTAAGAAAAAGAAAAAGGAAGATTGTGGGGTGCACCATACAATCAATTTTTTAAATCTTAAACAGATTATTGAATATTTAACTGACCAACATATTTTTATTTACGTGTCAATATTTATAATTATCTTAAGTTTTCAGAGCTTTGTGATAATTTTAGGTTGTTTAAGAGTACGTTATAATGAACAATAATATAAATAGTCCCACTGGGTGAGAAATACATGTCGTGATAAAATTCCTTTACAAAAAAAAAATACCACTAACACAGTAGAAATTCACTTTAACATTTTTCAAGTTTATGTCTTTACTGTAATGAGTGAAGGTAGGAGTAGGTAATAGTGTCGTGAATTTAAAGATGGCCGAACAAACTTTCATGAAGGTAACTGAGTGGCCAGCCTTCTGATGTTTCCCCAGACTTGATTGAATTAGTGAACAAGATAATCAATGAAAATAGACACTTCACGTGCTCTGAACATTCATCAAAATTTACCAAGAGTTTATATACTCTCTGTACGAGATCATTACCGAGAAGTTTTAATATTGTAAAGTTTGTGTTTGATGAGTGCCAAAGAGATTGACGGACATTCACTAGAAGCAACGAATGGTATCAGCCCTGATATTACTTGAATGCTACACGATTGATGGTGACAACTTCCTTTACCACATCGTAACTTGAGACGAAACCTGAATTTCGCAGGCTGATCTCGAAACAAATAAGCAGTCCATGCATTGGATGCACACAGTGTCACCAAAGTCTAAGAAATTCAAACAAAAGGGCAATGGCAACTGTATTTTGGCGTCACAGAGGAATTCTGCTTCTTAAATTTATGGGACCTGAAATGACACACAAGGAGGAGACATGGCTTCGTCCTCTGGTATATCACACCACAGCTTATACAGTCGGACACTTTGAAGAGTTTGGTTAGTAAATTTTCGATCATCTTCTCTACAGCCCAAACTTTGCGTCAAGTGACTACCACTTGTTTTTGTACTTGAAGCTATTCCTTGGCCCACAAATCCTCGTTAACACGAAACGCTCTAAAAGCTGATCTGTTACTTGTTGAGCGCACGACGGAAAGATTCTATAGCATGGGTGTAAGCTTGTGCTACTCTACGGCTGAGAACTGAATCCTTGCGGGGACTATGTGGAAAAATAGCCTAGGTTCATATATTAATTTTGGCAGTATTACATATTTGAAATTTTTTCTTTTTGGTTTTGAATAACGAGTCGGCCCTTTCTTTCCAAACACCCCTCGTATGTGAAATATCAGCTTTTTTTTTATCCCCTCTCCACATTAATATGAGTACCTTTCCTCGTCTGTACAAAATTAAGTTTTGAAGAGATTTGGAGTTTAAAGTAACAAATAAAAATACCATATTATTTAGATTGAAAATTGATCATTTAAGGAATATATTATGCGACTATAATCGTAATTAACAAATATAATAGCTTAGTATATTTTTTATAATGAATTAAATAACAATCAGATAAGACTACGTATTTTGAGGCTTAACTATAGATACAATCGTACGATTCTAGAGTTATCGAGCTTTAATTCAAAGTTTTCTTATTCTATTCCTTTTTACGAAATTTTAATTTTTTAATATACAATTGTAAATAAAATGTTAAATCCTATTTCTTGTCTGCACCCTGTTTAAGGGTTCCATGTTGCCTTCCCCTTTACTATGTTTTGTTTGCAAGTGCACCGCCAGGTCTGTGTGAGTGTTGACTCTTGCCCCTCAACCCTAGTTGGTAAATAAGGTCAACAGGCTTGCGAGTTGTTGTAATCAGACACCCCCCACGGGTTGGAAAGCGAGTGAGGGAGTAGCACATAGAGATGTCAGGCGGAAGGAGGTATTGCCATGGGCACCCTCGCCGGACTTCTGTACGGTGACGTACATTCTAATGTCTGGTTTTTTATTACACTTTTTCTTGTTTAATAAATAAAATATGTAAAGGGGTTCGCCTTGGTAACCGAGAAATTGCCACGCAAAAATTCAACTCTTACAAAATAGTTAATTATACGATGCGTTATTTCAAAATATGGCTCACACCAAAATGAAGCCGTAAGATTCTAACAGGGTTCTTTTTACTTAATGACCCTATAGTTTGAATTTTATTTATATAAAACATGTGTGAATATGTAATATTACCTCATTTTCAATTACTTCTTTAGCATATTTTCAAAACTATAAGACCAGGCTTGATAAAAAAAAAGGTGGGAGGGGCTCTAGATTTAACCGTGTAGTCTGACAAAGATTGATACTTTCTTGCTTAACAAGGGGACCACCTTAAACATTAACCAATTCATAAGCTGCTGTGAAAGAAGAAGATTTTTTCGCTCTTAAACGCTACCATCATTTTAGGCATTATTCTCTTAGTTAAAAAATTTAATATTGAAAGAACAAACCTCTTTGAATTATTTTGTGAGAAGAGAGAATATAAGCCTTTGTGTATTCCAGAATAAAACGTAATATTCAATTACTGTGATAAGTTCCACTTTGTTACAAATTTTATCATTACAGAAAATGTCAATTATGTTTGTTTTTTTATCCACGACTGTTAAGCCTTGCTGCCACTGGATGAATAAGGTTTTAATAGTTTCTGGTCTAGACGGAGGTCATATATTTAAACTATCTAAACCCAAAGAAATGTATGTGTGTGTGGGATGATTTTACTTGAAATACGTAACTTATAATTCATTCACGACCTAAGTTTACTTGGATGACAGCTCAACATTTTATTAGAAGTAATCCCTAATATATCACTACGCCAACAGCTGACATCTATCACTTTGGATGACTGTAATGAAAACAAATGGTAATATATTAATGTGATAGTTAACCACAGTAATTTAGATCAATATTATTTATATATTTATTTGAGGACGGACACAAAGCTTATTTATCGTTTTATTCCTTTTAAAAAAAATATTCACACCCCTTTCACAAAAACTTCTAACGAACATAACTTCAAAATGGTGACTGACGAATTTAAACCTTATGGTTGAACATGAAGGTAAAAAAGTTTTTTACAATGATGCGGACACGCGATTGATGAAAATATCTTATTCCGTTAAATATTTAAAAATACGATATAATAATCATAAAATCATTTATTGTATGTAAAAAAAAACAAAAATTTTCTCTTTTTCAAGTAAATACGATGCCTGTATTAAAAGTTATTGATGTTTGCACTATATTACACAAAATCAATAACGTTCTTAAACGAAGAATAAGTACTTTTAATTATGTTTAAAATATTGTTTCGAGTTAGATAGAAAGAAATTATTTTAAAAATTAAATAGTATGTTAAAACAAGTTTATGTTATTTTAAATGTAATATATTACAGGTAATTAAAGATCTTTAAATTTATAACAAAACCGTGATCTTTTATAAGTGTTAGCAACCCAAAACCTAAACATATTATTTTCGAACTGTCATCCAGATAAAAACCTATCGTGAACGGACTTTATCTCAAAAATTATAAACTCCTGACTGACCTATATTATCATGAATAAGGACATACTCTTTCATTGTTTGGTGGAATATATTAATCCTCAACAAAGTCTATAGGTTGAATATATTTAATATATTTATATTTGTAGAAAAATTAATAAGAAATAAATCCTTGAAACAAATTGTTTGGTGAAATAAGTGTATAAGAAAGTGTTTACTATATAGTAATTTTACTTGGCTTGGGGTAAAAGTTCAATAAAAGGTCGTTTACTGAAGGTAAGTTTTGAAAACTCAAATTATTTTGAAAATGGCTATAACGATTTTGCTTTAAAATAAATAAATCTAGGGAGCGTTTACATGAATACGACAAATATTATTATTATTATTATTATTATTATAATTATTATTATTAGCACCACGTCTTACTAGCCGTTTGGGTTATACGCACTTACGTTAATGTGTAATGGTAGGGTGATTGTGAGATGAAATGAAGGACCTACAGTTTAACGTGGAATACGAACCACGCTGGATGCCTGGCATTCTCTAATTTCACAATATGTTTTGTCAGAGGTGAAGGAAGGGTTTGGTAATCAGATAAATTTGTGCCAGGACCGAGGATTGAACCCCATACCCCAGCACAGAAGTCCAACACCTTACCCCTAGACCGCCAGGTCACCCAATATGACAAATAAATCTGTGTATTGGTTTTGTGGTAAAAATTTGGCTATGGATATTTACTGATGACTGTTTTTTTCTAATTTTAATATTGAAAAAAAATGATTTAGTGATTTAGTTCAAAATTTGTATCGGGAAACTATTTTCATACCAATAATATAATCTTTATTTATCTAAAATAAATTAATTTAAGAGTAGTTTACTTACAATAAATAATATAAAATTCGAATGTTTTGGAAATTGACATTCAAGGTTGAATTCAAAATGGATATAGGTATGTGAATTGTTTTACATTATAAATAAAAATTTATAATGTGAATTTTTTACATTATAAATAAAAATTTATTTATATTTTTACAAATAAATAATGTCGGGGTAATTAACAATTAAAATATATTATTACAAAATGTGGTTGAGTTTCCTCTAAATTAAACTTTCCTAAATCCAAATTAGAGTAGTTAGTACATAGCCTATAAATCGGACGGGTAATAAGATGCAATACTTATATATATAATATGAGCATATTTATTCCAGATGCCTATCAGTTTGGGTCATAGAATATTTGTTAACAAAAATAATGTTTTCATATTTACATTAAGTTGGTTAGGGCATGTTGAGAGTATGAATGTGGATCGAGTGATGAAGCAAATATATGAAGGTAGAGTGTGTAGAACAAAATCAAGGGGTAGACCATGTAAGGCGTGGTTAAATGTTGTAGACGCAATGATAGATGAGTGTGGAGAAAGTTAGTGAGAATGGATTAAGTACGGAGTTTTTAAATCTATATGCAGTTTCTTGCCTACCCCATAAGAGAATGGCATGATTATGTGTGTATGTGTTGTTGTTTTTTTGTGAGGGGGAAAAATGTTTTTACGCACAGTGTGTCGGACTCGGTTTGGATGTTGACCAAACTCATACCGACTAAAAAACCCGACCCTCTTCTTCTCGCCTTTGTTACTCCCCCACGGAACCGCCGTTAGGTATTACTTCGCGAGGGGAGGCATTAGCTGTTCTGCTCTACCTTCTGTGATTCGGACTCTCCTACTTCCTCTTTCCCACCTAGGTGTTGGCGGCAGGATTAGGGATGTCCTAGGCTCCTTCCTTCTGATTCTTTTTTCCTCCTCTCCTGCTCTTCGTGACGTAGAACCTTGAGGACTTCCGTCGCAAACGTGCTTGTCGCCTCCCACGCTGTTTCTGACGATAGCATCATATCCCTTAAGTTTTCTGGCGTAATCTTTCCCTCTACTGTGACCTCCAGTTTTCCACGCTGGGTATCATACCGAGGACACGTGAAGGACACGTGCTCGGCATTCTCCTCTACTCCACGACAGGTGGGGCACTCCGGGGAATCCTCATACTTGAACTTGTATAGGTATGCCCGGAAGCACCCGTGTCCCGAGATCATCTGTGTCAAGTAGTAATTAATAGCTCCGTGGCTGCGGTTGTACCACCTATCCACTTCGGGAATCAAACAATTAAGTCCATCTCCCCTTGATGGAGGCATCCCACAGCCACTGCCATCGTATATGTGTGCATGTGTGTGTGTATGTGTGTGTGTATGTGTGTGTATGTGTGTATGAAATTATTTAATAAATAGCATCATCATTATTATTTAATTTCTAACAAACTAAATACAATATAGAATCTACCAGTGATCACATGGATAAAGTTGTTATGGTATTGGTCATGGTGACACGGGGTTGAAGTTCGAATCTCGGCTGATTTATCATCGTGATTTGCTCATAAACTCTTTATCCTAATACGAATTTATCTCCTATAAGTAGGCCTTCCAGTCTATACTTCTAGGAAACATTCGTTAAGCGGTCTGCCTTTTGGAGCACTTTGAAGCATTGTGTACGTTTAGAAATCTTGTTGTTTTAGTGATTTTAAATTATGTTTTATGTCAAAGTAAAAGTGAAGGGCAACAAAATGTTCCTATATCATTATAAAGATTACATTTTAAATGTTATGCCTAAAAAGTTATGAAACTGTAAAATTGACTAATTTTAAACGATGCTTTCCTTGGAACGTTGTAGCTCTGAAAACAAGGTAAATGGTTAGAAGCATAGCGCTAGCCTTTTTAAAACAAATATAGGCATTTTTAACATTGTCACAACAGCAAAATCTAATCATAATTAATTATTGAGCTTTTTAACGTTTTTGAAGCGTCATATATTTTTTTTAAGAAACACCGTATTGTGGAGATATTTCACTAACACCATTAACGTTTTGTCTCAATGTCTATGAAGAGTTATGAAAAATCATATCGAACCAAGTTGATTTATATTGAATCCATATAAATGACTTGATAAACAATTAATAAGTCTAATCAGTCTCCACAAAATTGTTAGGGTTAGGATGGAGATAGGAATCTGGTAGGGGGATCATGTTTTGTTTAAATTTCAACAACGAAATCTTAAAAGCTCTATAAAGGTTTAAAGTTTACAGATTTTGACTAGTTGAGTGAGGAGCCATTTCTGTATAAATGTAAATTTCCAATAAGTTTCCCAGTATATTTTAACAAGATAGCTTGCATGCAAAGATCTACTATTATAAATAATACGTGTGTGGAAGAAGAAGGTACTACTTTAAGCGAGTGGTTTGTGACCTAAATACAGCATCAATATGCCGTGGAGTGTACGGCTGTGTCATATAGTAAGAAGTGAGTGCAAATTACAAGTGTTAAAAGGTGTGTGTGTCGGGAGATGATGAAAGTAGTAGAGATGTTGGTTCGGGCGTGAGCAGGAATTTAAAATATTTTACTACGGCGTCGTTTGTATTCATAGCATCTCACCGGCGTCTCCAGACATGATATAATAGTTGTCTGGTAGACAAGTACTTACGTGCTGCAAGGATATCTTTTTCGATAATCCCTTTTCACTTAGCTATGGTGATTTGTTCTTAAACAAATTTTTAACTATGTCATTTTGTTTTTAACATATAACATAATTGATAACATTCTTAGGGTGATCGAGATTAATTAATTCTTTGCATATGCTAATCGTGAGGCTAGTAATTAAAATCTATAGTTATTTGTGAGATAGGGTAGTATTGGTATTGGTTCTATAGTTGTGGTTTGAGAATAAAGAAAATTATTTATTTCTCTCTTATTGGCATGAGTAACACTTGATGCCACTACCATATAAACAAAT
The DNA here is from genome assembly GCA_902151445.1 of Timema monikensis. Taxonomy (NCBI): domain Eukaryota; kingdom Metazoa; phylum Arthropoda; class Insecta; order Phasmatodea; family Timematidae; genus Timema; species Timema monikensis. The sequence goes on along the minus strand of CABFVZ010000108.1, from coordinate 746,137 downwards.
ATGTACTAGTAGACCACGTAAACTCACCTAAAGTTGAGTTTTTACATATACACTTGAGGCCACGTTCATCAACAAAGCTATCTACTTTAATTTTTCCACACGCGCGCGAATGCTGTTTCGCCTAAGGCGCAATCCTAAAGTTGTATGAAGGGCCTCACCAGTAGTAAATTTTCAAAAACCGGACTGACACTATTATAAACATCTCTTCTATATTATCTCCTGTGTTCAGGATCGTTGTGCCAAAGTTTGGACTTCTAGTGGCTAGAAAACAAGTGGGGTAAGAACGAATGGGAAGAACTCCCTCTAATCTATGCACATTTAATCTTCAGGCAGTAGTAACCGGGGTTATATATAAGTAGGGTGATTATATATTATTTAGAAAAAGCAGGACATTAAATTTATTACTATACCTCATATCAAGGAAAAGTATTGTAACAATGAAAAAATGTATCTTTAGACTATGGTAAATTTTTAATTCTTATATGAAGCCGAACCCAAAAATGTGGGTTTTAAGATTCTGTCTGTTCCCATGTCTATCAGTCTGTCCCTGACCATGGACCAGAAATGGTTTGATGGATTTTGTTAAAACTTAATATTTTATTTTATAGGAATATACCTCAAAGTATTTTTTTTAGACCCTAGCCCTCAAATTAAGAGTACCTTAGTTTACTGATTAATATTTTTTCTTTAATTACAGAATTTTAGAATGTGGCTATAACAATTTTATGCATAATGAACATCTATGATTCATTTGACATTATAAATACAAATTTATCACTCGTTTTTGGAATAAATTAGTTGAAGGTTAGTTTACACATGATACATTTTTTTAAATTCAAAATATTTCGAAAATAGCTCTAACGATTTAGTTTAAAATATTGTAACACCCCCTCTGAGTCCTTTTATTTACGAACATTAAATAAAATAAAAGGGCGTCGGTGAAATCTAAGGAACAAGTGACAAGGGAAATTATTAACAATATTTAAAATCAACAATATGAACGGTTTATCCAAAACAATAACAATAGAGTAGAAAACTTTACACGGTCTCATTATATCAAAATGAGCTACGTTGAAAATCAAACTAATAGACAATAACTTTATATCTTTAAAGTTGCGCAGATATTTACAAAAAAGTTATAAATTTGTAATCTATTCAATATTCTTATGGTTCTGTCTTTAGGAGACAGTACAACATTATGGATTGAATTTCATACAAGAGATTAATAATAATATCACCCGTCAGGATGATACACAACTTTTATAAAAGGGGCTAATGGGCACCTTGAAACTGTTACAAAAAGTGTCTTTATATACAAAGAACAAAGGTTTCAAATTACGTTATCGTTACGAGTAAATCTTATATATGAGAATTTACATAACGCGAGAGTTTGGCTAACAGACTTTAGTCAAACTCCCTTGGGTCTATATGATCCAAACTCAGAATTAGGAAATTAAACAGTATTTCCTTTAATAAACAATAATGAAAATGTCCTATATATAACAAACTTAAAAAAAATATTATTAAATATACAAAAGTTAATTAAATTAATAATTAATACAAAAATATAAATGAAGGTTACTTTACTTTACGAATTTTCATTATGCAAATGAAATTAAGAAATCTCACCTCAATGTTTACAAAATATAAATATTATTATCCACAATTTCAAACACTTTACATTTAACTCGTTCAATTTCAAAACAATTAATAAATGTTGCTACCTAAATGATTTAACACTCCAAAAGACTCTAGCGCCCAAGTGGCGACATACAAAATATAGAGTCTCATTTTATATTGAATGATCATATAAAGAAATAGTTAGATTTAGAAAAAAGAATATTAATTTTTATACTGCAAAAAATATGACTAAAAGTTGAAAATAAATCAGAGTCCAATAAACGAATCACCATAGTTACGATTCCGATACTAATACAAATGTTTATCCTGCCATTGTCCAGGTCCAAGACAATGATCCTTCGTCGGTCGTAGTTATCAAGATAGTCATTTTGGCATACATGCAGAGCCTATTATATAGTGGGGTTTCGTCGCAATAGAAAGAAGGTAATTATAATAATCATAATATTAGCACTGCGTCTTACTACGCGTTCGGGTTATATGCTTTTAGTACTAATTACGCTAATGGGTTAGGAATTGGGAAGGTCAAATTAGAGTAAGTGAACCCGCATTTGCGTGGAGGGAGAGTGGAAAACCATTTAGGAAAAACCACCCCCAGTCCACCCGACCGAGATTCGAACCTCGATTTCCCCGTCCTCAGCAGTCGAGCTCAACACGACAAGCGCGTTAGCCAACTATGCCACTGAGGCGGGTTAGAAAGAAGGTGGGAGAACTGAACACACGCTTGGTGACGTCAATGGTGGCTTCAAAAAGTCACGTACACATCTTGTTGATACGGCTCCATCAGATTTCCAGCCTATTTCTTCAATCATCTGATGTTTTGAAAATAGTTCATCTTTCTACCATCAGGGGGCAGGTGAATAGTTATTCTCTAGTCGTCTTCAATGACGGACGGCCCATTACACGTTAGCATAATCGGAGTGTGAGGACTACGTCTTGTAGGAACATCGTAGCTCTCAGACCCATTCGTCAATTTAGGATGCGAGGTGTAGGACAGCATTGGTGGTTACTAGTGTTAGAAGATTCAATTGGTAAGTACATGAACAATTTAATTATATTGAATTGGTTTATGTAGTGAAAATATATTGTTCAGCAATGTTTTATTATTTCGTACTAATCTACGTGAACTACAATATATAAGATTACCATTTAATGGATTTTATTAGTGTCTGTATAATTAGAGCGGGTAGTATGATTTATTGAGAGTTTTGCGTTAATGTCAGCATGGGTCGGGTCCTATTGTAATGCAATGTAATGTAATGTAATGTTACAATTTATAGCTGAGGATTGAATGGTATGACAAACTAACACTATACTCTTATTTAGGGGAAAAACTCATTAATGGTTGAATACTGATTTTTCCAATACTTGAAATATTTTCAAAATGACACTAACAATTTGGTTCCAAATGGGTAAATGTAAAGACAAATTGCACTGAATAGTTGTTGTTTTTAGGTAAAAATTCGTTAAAGGGTGCTGTACTGATGAGTAATTTTCGAAAGTAAGAAATATTTTGAAAATGGTTATAACCATTTCGCTTGAACATTTTCTAGGAAGGTCTTACATGATAAATAAAACTGTATACTTGTTTTTTGGGGCTAAATTTATTTAGGGGCCTAATGTTTAAAAAATTATCTAGCGATTTGGTTTAAAATTGTTAGCTGTTAAGTTTTTTACATAATAAATAATTAGATACATTGTTTTTTCTAAAAAGAAGTATATAAGGTAGAACACTGAAAATGGAGTTCTGTTAATTTTGAATATTTATGAAAATATATACACTAATTTTGTTCACCACTGGTATCGGGGGACTATTACACATGATGATGAATAACCCATCTTTATTTTTCTAAAATAAGCTAATTTAATTGTAGTTTGCTTACTAAAATTTTTGAAAATATGACATTTTTGGAAATTAGCCTTAAAGATTAGGATTAAAATGGGTATTTAGGGATAGTTTTTCATAATAAATAAGAATAAATTTTTATTTTAATAAATTACAAATAATTTTAGAGCTTTTTACAAAAAAACTTCTTTATGAAAATTAGAAATTTGCTAAAAATATATGAAAATTTTTGTTTAAAGTTTATAAATCAAGAGTTTTTATTGTGCTTTTTATGAGTAAGACTTACTTGAAAGTAATTTACTGTTAACCTATTTTTGAAGATTTTCTTTGAAGCTAAAATACAAATTATGTGAAGGTTAGTGTGATTGTGTCGTCCGACTTACTAAAGAGGAAAAGAAGTTGAAATAGAGCGTATAGAGAAAAATTAATCTAGGAAGAGAAAAAAAAATTGGCAGTTGAAACACACAACTGATTTTTAAAACTCGCATTGTATTGTTAATTTAACTGAGTTAAATCGAGTCAAATAATACCTATAATAATATTAATATCAGCGTCAATTTCAATAAATTTAAAATTATATTTTTTACCTGACCTTCATAATTGATAATTGGAAATTAATTTGATAGTCTCTTCAATACAAAACTCCAATACAAAAGTTCTAGTAGCATTAAGTAATAAAACAATACAACTCTAGGAACCAATAATAGATAATATCAAGAAACATCTATAGAGAGGTAGGCCTATGCAACAAAAAAGTAAAACATATATAGTTTCTTCTCTTTACAAGGTAATACCCGCCTCGGTGGCGTAGTTGGCTAACGCGCTTGTCGTGTTGAGCTCAACAGCTGATAACGGGGAGATCGAGGTTCGAATCCCGGTTGGGTGAACTGGGGGTGGGCTTTCCTAAATGGCCTTCCACTCTTCCTCCACGCAAATTAGGGTTCACTTCCTCTAATTCAACCTTCCCAATTCCTAATCCATTAGCGTAATTAGTACTTCAAGCGTATAACCCGAATGGGTAGTAAGACGCGGTGCTAATTATTATTATTATTATTATTATTATACATGGTAATCTATATGAATCACGTAAAATGTAAAAATTTCAATTTTTTTGCACGTGTAGGCCTACGTAGCTTTTGGCAAATAGAGCTTATAAATAAAATCTCTTAAACTTATTAAACTCAAATTTATTATTCCTTACCCTAGCATTGTTCACTTTTATGTATTATATTTTACAACAACAAAATAAGTACTTTTGGAAATACTTGGTTAAAAACCGGTAACTATGGGAAGATACCTTTGGGAGACCTAGAACCAAATAGGAAAATAACATTAAAATGGGCGTACAACCTAAACGGATAATTAAACGCGAAGCTAAAAAAAAAATTGATTTGAAAGTGATAGTGTAATGAGTTGGTTGAATAGAACTAACTCAAGATAGAAATAGGTTGCGTACTCTTGTAAGTGCGGCAGGCAATTAATTTTATAGTTCCTAATGCCATGGAGCACGTAAGTACCACCAGACAGCAGGACATCCCCACAAAAACAATACTTTCCTTCCAAAAACCGTACGTACCATCACCCTAACTAAAGTATATAACACAGGTGTAGCTAATATCCTAGTTCGATCCTACATGAAATTTACTAACCGTGTAGAAGCTAGGATTAATATTTTCATAACACAATTATTATTGGTATTAGATCATAGATTAATATATAATATAGGTAAATTTCTCCTAAATCCTACCTTCTTAAGCATTGCCCTAAACGCGTACTAAATTTGGATGGCCAGAACGAGTAGTAAGACACAAATATGATAATAGGGTAGGAATGAGAAATATACAATTTAGAGGAAATGCACCCCAATTTACGTGGAGAGAAAATTGGAAAACCATTTATGAAATACATCCTAAGAACAGAGACTGGGATTCAAACACCCATCTCCTCGTCATCCGGTAACTAGAAAATATGAGCCTGGAACCTATACCACTAGCCTACTTATGCGTATTTGGTATATATTAAGGACTATTAAGTGTGTATTTATGAGGATAACTTAGTGTAGGACAGATGTAGTTGTTTAAAAGGTGCACTTTAAATACAATAATAAATTACAGCTCTACAAAAGTAAACCTCTTTTCACTTTTTGAACTACATTTTAATATTTAAGTAATCATACATATATACAAATAAATTATTAAAACTACCATCTTAAACCATGCCTTAAACTCGAATGTGTGGTGATTTTATATTAATCTAATAGGGCTTCAAACCTGATTCTATGACCGAATTGTCTAAGACGTAACTTTCATTTTAGACAGGCCTGCTGATTAATCCCAGTTGGGTCTACTGAGAGTGTATTTTACTAAATGGTTTCCCACATTACTTCCATGTAAATGAGGATAGATTACGTCTATAACGCTCCCGTAATCGTCTCTACCTCATTATAGTAACTATCATATGCGTACAATCTGAGCAGGTAGTTAAATGTGACGATAAAAAATAAACTGGGACTCGGTGAGAGTCGAGTCGAGTCAAGGGAGGTTGAAACCACTTGCCTGAATCGCTTGTATGCCAACTACATTTACACCTTTGAAACTGTTGGCTCGGACATACATTGAACTTAAACTTCATAATTAGTCACACGGTTAGTTCACCAGACTAAATATAAGTAAGGCTGGAATCCAAATCCCGAAAGATTACTAAGTTGTTTTTTCTGCGTATTTGTTTTCATTAGTAAATGACGTGTCAGCTAGTTATTCTTCAAAACAATAATTTGCTTATAATTTTAAGTTTACTGTAGATAATCTTTTAAATAACACGTACTGATTGTCGTGTCTAAGACGTAGTGTTTGCAATAGTCTGAATTTCCATTGGTTGGGTAGTCAAGGTTCATATCTAGACCAGGGGAAATGGGGTGACTAGCGCAAGTATCAACCTTCGTTCACACCCAATACATAATTACAAAAACTAATGATTTTAAATTAGTAGTTCTTTCACCAACTAAAACAGATATCAAAACATTGATCCGAAACTGTGATTACGTCACACTCAGTCACAGGCACCCCATCAAATGTCACATACACTGTTCCGCCCGAGTGGAGCCGACGTGCGGTGTTTGTTTGACTAAGAAGAGAATAAACACATGAGCACACTATCTCCCCCTTAACACCCACAATTTCTGCGAAATAACCCCTTTTCCCTAATTTTATCGGTGATTTACAGCGTTTAGTTACTTTGATTAGATTAGGTGAGGGCTGGTACAGGGGATAGGAACTGGAAGGTGTTTGGACGTATTTTTGCAAGGGGTGAGGGAGGGGAAATATAGTTTAGTCTTATTCTAACAAAGTTCTAAAACCAGTGCTTTAAACATTTGACTTGACCTAGTTGCATTAATGATCTTGCTTCTAGCAATCAAGGCTGTATTTAAGAGGTAGACCACCGCATGTAATCTTTCGCAAGGGAAATGTTCGAGTCCATTTTTACTAATGGGAAGGAACGTGCTTTATCTAGAAATGGTGTTTAGTAAGATTTTCGTTGATTATTTTTCAAATGTAAAAATGTTCTAGTTAGATATGAGCTGAATTCATTTTTCCTCGAATTAAAACATCGGATTCTAGTCTTCATTTAAGTTACGAATCTCAAATTTAAATCTTATAATCTCTTAAGCTTTTTATGTTTTCTAAATTATTTCCCACATGGTATGATCTTTTTTAAAAAAAATCTGATTTTGTTTTAATTGAGTGGTAGATTAAGAGAATAGGCTCTTATTGTTGGGTTTTTATTATCTCTAAAATAAAAATTCAAACTCAAAATGTTGAATAAATAAATAAGTGCATTTCTTATTTACTCTCAAAATGAGTTTTTTCCAATCCTAGAATTATTTACATCCTCAAATATTCGAGGGGCTTAAGGATACGAAGTGCTCAACCTTTATTTAAATTTAAATTTAAATTCTACAACAATAACATTTCTAGTTAATTAACACTTAACACCAATTTGTTCAGCTTCAAAATTGTAGCAGAATTTTTCAACGCGCTCTTACAATAGTTTTGAAAGGGTATATCTGTATTGATTTGTTAATCATAAAGGTTATTAACGATTTCATTTAAGGGGTAGGAATCAAATGAGATTTTTAGAAAAAATTCACACGCATTTACTTCTGGAGATAGTGAATAAAAATGATCAAATATCACCTGGAAAGAACCATTCCCAGTGTACCCGATTCAGATTCTAACCTCAAACTCTTCGCCACAAATAAAAAATCTAATCTTTCTCTAGTTTGACTCATTTAGACATTTACGGTTGGCTTTAATGAAATATCAGTCTTATTAAGTATTGATAAATGAATATGTATTGGAGTTTAATTAATCGAAAAATCGTAATTTCTTAAAGCTACAAGTAGGATTCTTCAAGCCACTACGAGCAATTTCTGTCTAGTACAACTTTTATAGAAATAATATTTAAAGTAAATATATAAACAGATAATATATTAATAATATATATATTGTCTGTTCACGGTAGGAATTTACTTCTGAAAGGCCTTTTTCCCTACCATAAATCTATTATATAGTAGGATATTGGTAGGAAAAAAGACCTTTTAGAGAGTAATTCCTACCGTGATAATATATTTATCTGCCAGCTGTCAAAATTGATTATTTAAAGTAAATATATAAACAGATATAGCGAAGCCAATATTGACAAAAGGCTAATATATTTATCTTCCAGCTGTCAAAAGTGGCCAACGATAAACACGTGTATTTGTGTTCGCTTACATAGAACTAGACCTAGTTACTGTTAAAACTGCCAAATGAGGTTCTTCCGTTGGCTGTTCGACTATACGCGTAACTACGAGAGGCTGACGTCAGAATATCTAAGAGAGCAGCCGAGACTATTTTGAGATCAGCTAGTTATCCACACATCTACACCAGATGGTAAAGAGATAAGGACAGTAGCATATCGAGGAAGTTTACCTGTATCTATGCGAAGGGAGAGTGGAAAACAACCGAGGAAAAACACCTAAGAGCTCCCCCATCCTAGGTTCAAACCCCAGCTCAAATTAAAATGTAAAACACTTAATTATAAAACTACTGTTATTGTCCCCGGAAGTCAATTATTAAGGTTTTTTACCAGCTTAAGTGGCCGAATGGTATAAGGCGTCACTCTCGTATTAGACTGGCCTGATGATGAGGAGATCGGGATTAGAATACCGATCGGGTATACTGAGAGTTGTTTTTCATAAAAGGTTTCCTACTTTACTTCAACGCAAATGCGGGTATATTACCTCCAAAATGCTCCCTTGCTTATCTCTACTTCATTGGGGTGGTTATCGTAAAAATGCATTCAACCTGAACTGGTAGTAAGACGCAGTGATGAATAAATTAAGGTTTAACTTTCTCATATATATTTAGTATTGTAATCTTGAAAAAGTTTAACTTTAAAATTATGTGCCACTAAAATTTTAAAAAAGTTGGTCCTAAATTTCTGGTTCGCCCTCTGTATGTACAACCGAAATGGTTTGATGTTTTTCTTTCAAATTTGATATTTAGTTGTTATGTGGAAATGATTTGAGATTTAATTGGGATTTTGAATTCATCCCTAAAATTGAGGGTATTTTAAAGTTGACTGATCTATGAAAATTAGAGTTTTTCCTAAAATTGGGATTTTGTTTAAAATATATACTTGGGGTTTGTTTAATATGATAAAATAAAAAATGTGTATTTTCTGAGTAAAAGTTACTAATAGGTGACTATCCTAATACATTAACTTGTATCTAAAGATGTATATAATTTTCTACCATATCAACTGTCATAGTATGATATCTATGTTATCAGAATGTTACTGTCATGCTATATAGCAAGGCATTCTGCATTTCTTTGTAATTGGATGAAACTAATAAGCGTTACTCCAGTGAATAATTTATATTTTCAATATAATTTTTGCTGGAGTACTTAATTCTAATAACAATTGTTATTAATGATTTCAGACAAATCTAACTGTACGTGATGGGAAATGTCTATCTTTATAACACTAAAGTCAATTATATGCACGCTTTTATAACAAGGGCACGTAGAGTAAATACAATACAAACTAATCATGTTAGAACTAAACGTTTCCATGTCTTGGGCATTAAGGTGTTTAAAGTTTTTCTCAAATATATAATATTGGGCCCAAGTGGATAGAAATAGTTTTTTTTTATTTCACCACTAACTAAATGTTCATTTATAATTAAACCAGGAAAAAAACATGTTTGCCTTCTCCCTCCTTAAAGGTAGAAAAGTATTATGATCGTCAAGAAAATCAAACTCTAGATTTTAATGAATCTCAACGTTTTATGAGACCCCGAATAAAAAAAAAATGTTTTTTTCAATTCCGTCTCTCTGTCTGTCTGTACCTCAAAGTAGAGACCATTCTATTTTACCGATCTGGTTGAAGCTTAGTGTCTGAGGTTTTCTTAGGTTTGACCAGACGGGTTTTTGGAATTTGATATCTAACCCTAAAATTAAGGGTAATTTGCTGAAGGTCGAAAATATAAAAATAAAATTTCTCAAAATCGGCTCTAGCGATTTTGATTAAATTGGTATTTAGGCTTTGATTAAGATTATAAATAAAAGGGCTATTTTCATTTTCCTATGAAAATAAATTTTAGGGTACCTTACAGAAGCGGAAATTTTCATATCTCCGCAACTATTCGAGATATTAAATAACTTATAATTGTAACATTGTAGTACTATTAAAAATAAAAACACTTTTAATTGAAATATATCTTTATAAAACAAATAGTTCCTGAAATACTGACAAATATATTAATACAATTTTGCGTCTCTATAAGATATTATTTTTCTTTAACCTCTTAGGGGAAATATTTGTACAGTGATTATCTATCTTTTCACATTAGACTAATAGTCAATTCAACTATATTATTGGTCAAAATTTATAAATGAGAAATTTTATAGCAATTTGGTAAACCATAAGATGTGCAACCATCAATAAAATGTCGATAACTTTAAACGGACACTTGTGGATGCAATATCGATCTTTCTTATTGGTCCAATTAAACAAATGAGGGCTTTGAATCTTTAAAAACCAACTTATAAAATATAAACAGGGAGTTATTTTTTATGTAAATCTAACGCAATTTATTCTTGGGTTTGCTAGTGTATATTATTTCGTTTCACATACATTACGAGTGTTGTGTAAATATATCAATTTTTAAACAATTATAAAATTATATAATTTAAAACTGGGAGTTAAAATTGTTTTTACGTAAGTATAGCGCAATTTTTGCTTGGGTTTGCTAGTGTCTATTATTTCGTTTTACACACATTACGAGTTTTGAATAAATATCTTCATTTTTAAACAATGGAGTGAGAAAGTCCGTGTGGAATTCCGTACCATAAATTTACAGTAAGATATTCCCCCAAACTTATTTAATGTCGTTAAAGTAATCAAAAGGTTTTAAATAATTGTAGATTTATTAAAGCCTAACACGAGATATCATGCTTTTAACTTTCGCTCGACACCTCGGAGAGAAAGTTTTGGGATCAACAAACAAATTGAGCTTGATATTTTGATAAATGTCGACGTTTCGTGACCCCCTGAAACCTTGAAACTGTCTAAACGTTTGTATGTTTGAACTTGGGGCTAGAACAGAAATTATCTTACCGATTCGGCTAAAACTTTGTATCTGGGATTTTCATAAGATCCCCCATAGTTGTTTTTGAAATTAGATATCTCACCTCAAATATAAGGATAATTTATTGAAGGACAAAATGAGAGAAAAAATAGATTCGTTAAAAACTCTTTTTAACAATTTTGACAAAATTATATATCTAGGCAGTTTTTATCATTATAAACAAGAAGGTAATTCTAATTTGATCATGAAAATGATTTTGAGGATACTCTCCATGGGGGAAATTTTCCAATCATCATATCTCCGTAACTATTTGAGATATGAAATAACTTATCGCTGTAAAGTTGTAGTATTATTAAAGATACAAATCTTTTATTTGAGATATATTTTTATAAAACCAATAACTTCTGAGCAATAAGCAAATACTTATACTTTTTAATTCAGGTCTTTGAAAATAAATTTGTTTCTTATGCTCTTTGGTGGACAGTTATTATGTTTCTTTTTCAATATTTCTATAACAGTGTTTCTAGTTCCTAATGCAATAGCTTACGTAACATTATATATTAATTTATTTATGATCTTTGGGGTGATGTATATACAACAATATAAATACATATATTATTATCTCGTTTCACAAATCTTGGGAATTTTAAGTAAATATCGATTTTGAGAGAAACTATATATAAAATATGTGTGGTGCCCGTACCATTTATTTTCTTGGTTTTATAATCTCGTAAATATTAATTCTCACAAGTTATTTAAAGTTGTATCTGAAAAAAGTATAAAAATCTAACTCTTAAAAATAATAATGTATTATTGTCTCTTAATAATGTTGTCTAATTAATAGGTCCAGAGTGAACGAGTGTGGGTTGCATCTCAAATTACAATCTTAAAATTCATCTTGCCTAATTTTTGACACTGCCTTTCTACCTTACTATAATGGCGCCGCAATAAGTAATTCACCATGTGTGGCTGAATGTTTGTTTACCTACGCCTGGGCATTACTCTTTTTTTTCTCTCTCTCTCTACATACACAGACCACTCCAATACTAATCAAATTTAAAAATAACATTTTCCCTGCATCCTATTTTATCTAGAAAACGCGACCGTTTTGATCACCTTCCTCCAGAAAGAATTTCACATATAATAATTTACAAACGAGAAGTTGTTTTCATCATCTTCAAACATGCACAGTAACTGAATAATCAACTATGGACGTGGCCTACCTGTAAATTCATAGCAGGTCGAGATAGTATTTTTCATGAAATATATTTAACTTTTATTAGAAAAACATTGAAGCAGAAACGACAAATTCTCAAATAATTCTAAGTAAAATCTCAGTTATTTTTTAGAGCTTGAATTTGGAGTTTTTGTAAATGTATTTTTTATAAACCATCTTTAGCTCAGGATGTTTGACTTATTAATGAAAATGATCAGTAAGAATCTTCCTGCTAGTATGTTGATTTTAAACGTCCACGGAAACATTGTCTATCTAGAATATGAAAAAAGAAAAAAAAAACATTAATTTGAAATGCAAGTCAATGTTGACCAGGAGCAAATAGTGGAGTGAGTGTGTTCTCGTCAACGGAAGAGGGGAAATGTTATCAGTAGGTTAATGAGAGGCTTCACAGAATAAACTGGTTATATTATTTCCTTTCTGTTTCGTACCTTTGTTTCTAAGAGTGATAGTGCTTAAAGTGCTTTAGTGCGTTTAGCTAATACGCAATCCACTTTGTAAAATAGTTTTGAATTCACCAAGCAGAAAATGTCGTTAACGATATGAATTATTATTTGTGAGGTTTTTGGACAGTTCGTTTTAGATACGAAAGTACTTTCCCCTGTTTTAACTAGAAAACTCTTAGACTATAAACGAGATACTAACATTAGAATACTAATCTTGACTTGCTGCTATAATAATTGTATGTGTTTATCATATTATTTTTATTATTACTTAAACAAGATTTCATAAATGATTTAAATCGTGTTTTATCTAGAATTTGATTTGGATGTGTTTTATTGTTTATTTAGGAAAGTGCTATCTTTTGTTGCACATTGTTATAACTTCACAAGACTACCTTATTAGTGTAAACATGGGGATAGCACGAGCGTGGCTTATATATAAAAAAAAAGGGAGGGATGCCCAACCCAGGCAACCGAAAAAGGGGTATTTACAGCTCAACACATTTATAGTTCAACCGACCTTTGTGGGTGGGATCTTCTCTTTAAGATGAGGACGGAACATGTGGCGAGAACGTTTTCCTAACTGATCCGCTTTAGTTACGTTTAGGTTAGAAAGTGAATAAAAGAGAGAGATGAGAAGAGGATCGATCCAGTGACCCCTTGAGGTTATACAACTTCTTCCTTCCTCTAGTACGTCACTATTCTACTCGTCCGTCTGTCTTGCTCTGTATGCCCGTCCATCCGAAGGCAGATAAGTCAAGTCCGTGTGACGTTTCCTAACAACCGTGATCTGCGAATTACATCGCAGGTGTTGTATCTTTACTGATATATAAGAGGATAAATTTTATTGCACTGACACAGGAACCAAATTTCTTGATAAAAAAAAAGTCTGATCTGGATAGTGTAACTGGGAGGCGTATATTGGATATCCACATATTTAAACAAAATGGGATAAGGATAAAGAAGAAAAATATGAAATGCACAAGCGGAGAGAACGTGGGAGATCATTTAGGGGAAAATACCTCCCGGTACACACGACCGGGATCGAATTCCGGCTTTCCCGTCAACGAAGAACTAGATAATGAGACTGACATATTTATCCGCGTGCTCATTACTGTAGATGAAAACGAATATATTGCATCAAAAATACAAAATAATTGTGAAACTAATTACATGTTTCCACTAACTCAATGCTATGACGAACATAGCATGCCAACATAATGACTTAAAACGTTATAGGCTACAGTCCCTCACGTCGGAGACCTGGTGGTCTAGGGGTAAGGTGTCAGACTTCTAAGCTGGCGGCCGGGGTTCAATCCTCGGTCACGGCACAGATTTATCTGATTTCCAAACCCTTCCTTCACCTCTGACAAGACATCTTGTGAATGTGGGGAATGCCAGGCCTCCGCCGTGGTTCGGATTCCACGTTAAACTGTAGGTCCTTCATTTCATCTCACAATCACCCTACCATTACACATTAGCGTAAGTGCGTATAACCCGAACGGGTAGTAAGACGCGGTGATAATAATAATAATAATAATAATAATAATACAATCCCTCACAGGAAATTGAACCAATAAGACACTCTACCAACTGGCTAAAGCATTGGTCACAAAGATGGTAACAAAAAGCTTTGTGGGTAATTCGTGATTTTAGTTCGGTCTTGTTTTGTCTTTTACGAAAATTGTCAATGAGCTGAGTGCTAAGGACATGACACCTACAAAATAATGTTAAAGTTGCGATGATAATGAAGATTAAAGTGTCTGTTATTTAACTGATTTGAAGTAATAATTTTAACAAAACTATTAGTAAATGCTTAATGTAAGCAGTAGTGTTGGGAAAGTTATTTTAGAGAAAGTGAAGCCATATTTTCCCCCCAAATAATTGAGGAAACAACAATGTTAAATCACATTGAGAAAACCATCTTATTAGTGTACGCGGCCGAGATTCAAATCTCTAACTCCCTCACCGGAAACATTCTCCGTTAAATGTGTAAATACATTTAAAGAGGGTCTGGTCCCCTTCAGTGGCTGTCACTCTCGTGCTAAACTGGCCTGCTGGTGACGGGTAGATCGGGTTTCTAATCCTGGTTGGGTCTACTGCAACTACATAGCCTATACAATTCTTCTTTCCTCATCCCTACCCCGTTAGAGTAATGATCATATATGCGTACAACCTTAGTAGGTAGTTTTTATTAGTTTTTTTAACGCCGCATCTTACTATCTGTTCAGGTTATACGCCTATATACTAATTGCACTAATGGGTAAGGGATTAAGAAGGCTTGTTTATGAGAAAATGCACCTGCATTTACTAGGAAAACCACTTAGGAAAAATTATCCTCAGTGCACCCGACTGGGATCGAACCCCGTTATCCCCGTTTTCGGCAGAATAGTTGAACGCGGTGATTATATATATATATATTTTTTTTTTGTGGGTATGCTACCTGAGACCATTTGACATGTCAAATAAACATTCGAAACTATATAAACAAAAACTTTCTATGGTGAAACTCTTACTTGTTTTAAAACTAAGTATGCCCATAAAATTTGTTTTATTTTGGGGTAGAGTGTATATGTTTCGGAAGTCTGTTTTCTCAATGAACCATTATTTAAGATTATCCCAGACACAAACTATTACCTCATGACTGTTAACTTGAAACACTCAACCGTAGTTCTTTGGATTTACAACCTGGGTAACAGCTCAGACCCAAACACAAGTAGTAACTTTATTAGACAGCGAATGAGATCATTTCAGAGTTGCACAACCCAGTAGCTGACTACCACAAACCACAGCAACCCGGAAGTAAGTTTATTTAAATTTTATTTAATCCAAACCTCCGTCATAAACTCTTGATATATATATATATTTTTTTTAAAGAACGCCTTAATACCGGTTTGATGACTACTAGCAGTTTAATCAACCCATTCTGAAGGATTAGGATAAGGAGCTCTATAAAAGATATTCATTATTACTCACCTGAACACGTTACAGGAATATAGAACCCACATCAGTGGGAACGTGTGAAAAGTCTCATCTTGTCTGCTTGGCCAGTGAAGAGGAGGATAGGGTTCAAATCCCAGCTGTGTGAGGTTTCTTTCCCACACTCCCTACTCACAAACCCATATTAGATTCATCTATATTCTACCTTACTCTTACGTAACTATGATAATGCAAATATCAGGAACTTAGAGCAGGTTTTAGGACGGGAATACTGTGGAAACTGGAACAGCTGGCTAACTATCAACGAGCTTGACTGGCATGGTAGCTCTGACCCGTGAGATCGAGGTAAAGTGACCTTGGAGTAGTATTTTACTTTGCGACTTGAAATCTATCTCTCATTTTGGTGTGTCTAATGTTGCATTTGATTAAAAGTAAAATTCTTTATCCAATACTTTCTAAATAGTCCAACCCACTTCATTGGCCACATGGTCTAAGGCGCTACTCTCGCAATAGACTAGACCGCCGAATACGGGAAGATCGGGGCTCAGTCCCGATCGGGTGCACTGAGAGTAGTATATCCTAAATAGTTTTACACTCTTCCTCCGTGAAAATGCGGGTACACTTCCTCTGAATTAAGCCTTCCTAGTCCTTAACACATTAGTGTAATTAGTACATTGGGTACAACCCAAACGGCTAGTAGGACATGTTGTTAAATAAAAAAGGCTTGGATTTCATTCCAAAGACATTGGGGATATTTTTCATATTTTAGCTTTACATAATACCTCCGGGTGAATGCTGGTGTATTAAATTTGTACTATCATGTTTATCAGCACCTCTTTAGATTATGGTGTTAAGAGCCCGTCTCACCCCACGAATAACACCACACTTAGGTATATAATACTGTTCAAACTTGGCGTTACATTGTATTGTGGTTTTGAGTCTTCTATATAAAAAAAACAATGGAACTTTAAATAAATTAAACAGTTCTCCCATATTTAAAAAAATACAACAAAATGTAAAAATAGTTATTTTAGAATTTAAGAGTCAAAACTGATCCCAATTAGCCTGTTTACAAATGAAAACGCTATAATTAGTATTTCGATACTTTTCCGGGTTGAGCGTAATCGTTTACCCAATTTCCCGGTTAATCTATCGTGATATGGGCTTTTACCAACCCTTGTGTTAAACGTGCCTAGAAAAAAAGAGTGTCCTTCGGATGGAGATCGAACCTAGACCTTCCGGATAAGGGGCGAGCACGTTAACGTTAAGCCAACTCTGCCAACAGCCTACTTGTACAAAGTATAACTCTTTAGTCAAAGGTCACAAGAGATGATTACTGTATTCGAACTAGTCATATATCTACGGTTAGAACTCCCAAGGCACGTGATTAAAGGTTGTTGATAATTTCTACGCCACCGCACTACTCACGCCATTCAACACCTAATGACACTAGACATGCTATTCCTTCCTTGTAAATGGAGTGCTAAGAGGCAAACGCACGGCCATTGTTGAGTACGTCCATTGTCAAAGGGAAGGACTCATTTCAGCTTACGGAAATGGCTTCAGACAAATGCCTTTCTGAAAACCATTGTTCTCACGGCTACTCAGGCTAGGGTGGAAAATGAATCAACAAAAGATACAACATATTTTAGCAAACTAAATTTAAAAAATACAATCTTACTGACCCCGTGGATGATTGGTCAGTGTGCTCGACGACCAGTCTAGAATACACGGGTACAATTGGATGGTAACTATTACCATTTGTATACCTCATTCATTTATCTATTTGGTTTACTTTTTTTTAATTCCTGCAGGTGGGAAAGAGGACACAGGCATCAGGTTCATCATTTCTGATTTTCTGGTAAGTATTGGAGTTCAACTAACGACTTGTTGTACTGAGGTGTTTTTTTTCTAATTTCTTTCCATGCAAATATGGTATATTTTCTCTAAGTTAGACCTTCATCACCCTCTCCCATAACTGGATTTATGAACTAATTAAATTTACCTAAATTAATTCTCAAATATGTGGCTAGCCCGTTCGGGAAGTAATCACAAGAAAAGGAAGCAATTTATTAGGCACAAGGGTTAAATATCTAGTAGTATTAGTCCTACTCTCTAAGGATAAATTAGTTTTTAATTCGTGTGGTGATTTAATATGTGTGTCTGAAAAGCTCAAGTTAAATTACTAAAAATAACAAAAGGTAGTCTTCACAATATTATTAAATACCTAATTAGATGAAGCCATCATGAGAAAAGTAGGTACAAGAAACTGTACTTGAATTCTACTGGAAGGAATATGATGAATAATTATTTTTCCAAAACATTCCGGATGTTTGTAATCTCAAGTGTTGATCGAAATTTTCATTAAAGTTTTAATCCAACCCAAACACCGACCACGTGACCAACTGTAGAGATATTTTCCATGTAGCCTACTGAAAATCGCATTTGTCACTACCGCATGACTGATCATTTTAAATTAACAAATTTACTATCACCCCTTCCCTTTCCTTTTGATATTACAAATTAAATTATAATTGAGATTTTGTTTTGGTTTGTTGGTACCTTTTAGTTCATATTCGTCTGGTAAATAAATGATTAATTATCTACTGTCACGTCGCCAAATCTCGAAATGATAAAATGTAGGGATTGGGTTGTTTAGTTTGATTCTGTTTTAAATTATAAAATAGTTATTATAAATACCCCATCCACGGTAGGCGTGATGTTAACTGATAGTTCTCATGTATCCATTCGCCAAACCATTTGATCTACATGACCATAAGTTGCTTTGTTGTCACGTTTGGCAGTAATAACTTTCACAACAAATAATTTGTTTTTATTATGTTTATCTTTCAACTGTTTTTACATCTTTTGCTAGCAGTCCCTTACTCCCACTCCTATGGTAATTATACTCGTAACTATATAAGTTATAAGCTACCTGTCCAAATAATTTACTATTATGCTTGGTCTTAGCAGTAGTAATTGTAAGCATGCACCTCTAAAGAGTGCGATTTAGCGTCCAACTTCATTTACCTGCAAACATTTTTGATTAATCCTATATTTAATTATTTACAAAATTCGCCTTTTTGAGACGTACAGTTAAAAAGAAATAAATGCTATTGATTTAGTGTAAATTATAGATAAATTAACTATTATAATATATTTATGTTGATGTAACGTAAGTGGTCAAATAAGTTATTAGTGACCTGGTGGTCTAGGGGTAAGATGTTAGACTTCTGTGCTAGGGTTCCGGGGTTCTTCAATCCTCGGTCCCAGCATAAATTTATCTGATTAAAAAACCCTTCCCTCACCTATAACCAGACGTGTATTAATCACAATTTGTGAATGTGTGAAATGCCAGGCTTCCACCGTGGTTCGAATTCCACGTTAAACTGTAGGTCCTCCATTTTCATCTCACAATAGCCCTACACCTTACCCGCCTCGGTGGTGTAGTTGGCTAATGCGCTTGTCGTGTTGAGCTCGACTGCTGAGGACGGGGAGATCGATGTTCGAATCTCGGTCGGGTGAACTGGGAGTGGTTTTTCCTAAATGGTTTTCCACTCTCCCTCCACGCAAATGCGGGCTCACTTCCTCTAATTAAACCTTCCCAATTCCTAATCCATTAGTGCAATTAGTACTTAAAGCGTATAACCCGAACGGGTAGTAAGACGCGGTGCTAAATATTATTATTATTATTATTAATAGCCCTACACATTATAGAAGTGCATCCAACCCGAATGGTTAGTAAGACGCGATGATAATAAAAATAATAATAATAAGTAATACGCTTGTCGGTTTTAAAGTATTGGCTGATGCCTTCTATCGGAATTTGACGTCAAGAATTATACGGTATGGAATAAGTGTTCATTTAAAAAGCATTTTTATATCACATTATTGTTAAATTTATCAAAGAGTGATAGCCACCCCTACCCTTACCTCAAACTAGAATCCTAAATAAGTAGCCGAGTTGAAATGTTGTTATCATAATCACACTTAAAAGCTTTCGATCATTAATCTTGAAATATACGAGCATATATATTCAATAAATCTTGTTACCCGTTCGAGTTGTTCACATATGACAATGATTAACCTAAGACACTGCATGAAGATGCATTTTAAGAAAATTCATTGACATTAACATAGAGAAAGGATGTAAACTTAAAATTAAAACATAACTATCAAACCTATCGTGTGTTCATACAATAGAATCGCAAGAAAGCTTTTTTTTTTGTTTGTTTGTGATTTTATGTTCACGTTATTTTCTAGGCCCACAAACATGTCACTGGTGTTATTAGAAATTAAATATATATTAACTTTATATGATCGTGAATGTTTACTCAAATAGTAAATAAAAGACCCGCTTCGGTGGACAAGTGGTTTAACTCGCTACTTTTGCAGTAGACTAGACTGCCGATGAAAGGGAGATCGAGGTTCGAATCATGATAGGGCGTACTGAGGCAGTTTTCGACTCTCCCTCCATGAACATGAGGGTATATTTCCTCTAAATATAATCTTCATAATCTCTTAAACCAATAGCGTAATTAGTACACAAGCGTATAACCAGAACGGGTAGTGAAACGCGATGTTAAAAAAATAAACAAGTAAATCCAGTCTATTCTTCAGCACCACCAGGAATCCAATCAACGTTCCCACATCACAGGGTCGAGACTCGGGTCTGAATCTAACACACACACATCAGTTAGTCTGGTGCGGTGGTTTCTACTCCTGAACCCGACCCGAAAGGTCAAGATTTTATCTAGTTCAAACCCCAGTCAGGTGCGCTGAGGATGTTTTTTCCTCAAAACGTTTTGTGTCAAACGTAGACATTAAAAAAATACAGGTATTAACTAAACATTCTGACATTCTAGTTAAATATTTGCCTCTATGTTTTGAAGTTTCGGGTTCGATCCCCAGGACATCCAGATTTGTCTGTGAAGAAGTGAGTCAGGAATGGGGTCAAATCAGCCTCGTGAGGACAAATGAGGAGCTACTTGAATGAAAAAGTAGCAGCTCTGGTCTATAAAACTGGATCATTCGTTGTGCTGATCACATGACACCCTATATTCGCGGAAGTTGGCATTAACTTCGCCAGCAGATGGTGTCCACTCGGTCGATATGGCTCGATTGCGAGTTGACGCCATGGAGTGCTATAGTTAAATATTTAATATTTAGTTTTACCACCTAAGTTAAATTTGTTTGTTTTGAGCCTTAGTTTGAAATAATTCTACCCTGTACAAAAAAAAAAAATTGTTACCGTATCGGTGGACACTTGCTGCACTAGTATGGTTTGCCGATGATGGATATGATAAGGTGGGGTTTTTTTAGATGCTTCCTTATTCTCGCTTTAAGCAAATAGTTCGGAAAGGTAGTAATACGGGTTAGGAAAAACACATTAGAATTTTACTGTACTTTTATGGCAACAGTAGCTCAACAAATCAACTATTTACACTCTTAATTGTGATCCTACAAACTAATTAACGCCACGAGTATAGACGTCTCACTAATAACATTAATTACACTAGTCTCGTTGAATAAGCCATGAGAGACTGGTGAGAGATGAGTATGTATTCCAGTGGAGCAAATGTTTCACTAAAGTCTGCAGAACGCTGCCATTTCGAGTTCCCATCTGACCAATGTAACCGCTTTATCCATTATCCCATTTAACACTCTCGCCGTGTTGATCAATACTCACCTCAACTAGACAGTAGCCTGCTTCAGTGGCAATGGTGTCCATAAGGACGATCTTGTAGCGATTTAAAGTCGATCTCCAGTGAATAATTATTGAAAGGATATTTGGTTCATTTAATTATTCAGAGAAAGAGATAAATTTGGGAAAAAGTAACGGCTCGAACAGCTTCAAATATTATGTCAAGGTGACATTATGTTTTCAATATACACGCAGATTAGCAAAAAGTTTAATGGTAATTAATATATAGTTTCATTTTTTTCCGCGGCCGCGTCTCAAATAAATGCATAGATGAATTAGAAATATTTATGCGGTGCTTTGAGAAACTTTAAAAAACTCAATAGTGTACTTTTATTTATGAGTTTCCTACTTGATACAGACATGCAGGTATACGGATGACAGAAAAACTTTCATTTCTAATTTAAAATAGATATTGAAAAACTTGATTCAGAAATGATTCAAGAACAAAACGATATCTTTATTAAATCAAGAACTTTGGAAAAAACATTTTGGAAGTATACATCTGCAGAGAAGTATCAAAGTTTGAAAAAATGTAGTGAAAATTTCCACATACATTTAGGGTCAGATTATTTGTGCAAAGCAGCATTTTCGTAAATAAAGTGGTCAAATCCAAATATCGTACAAGCATTTAGATTAATGCCTTTTCAAACTGTCTTAGTATGTACTGTACACCCCAAACTAAAAAAAAAAAAAGTTTGTGAAATACAGAAAATCAAATGCAGCAAGAAGTTTAAAAACTATCTATAATTTTTTACTTTTAAAATTGATATATACAGATTTATATTACTTACTTTTGATAAAAATATTGAACTATTTTTATTTAATATTACATTTATGTGTTAATTTAAAGCACTTTGGAGAACAGTTTGTAAAACACTTCTCCAGGTAAATGTTAATTCCCAAGGGATACTCTGAGAGTAAACTTGGAATACCATTGTTCTACTCTAGAACATAGAGTGGGAAAACCTCATCTCTCCTCCTAAACTTGAAATAAAATACTGCCCCAACAACATGTTTCATTGTAAATAGTTTTGACAGCAAGAGACTGGCAATTCACCACCAGTTCACGTTGTTTAGGAGGAGAAGGATTGCCGTAGTGGGGAGAAGAGGGTAGTTTCTGGAAAGGTCATGAGAGAGTTTGTGTTGGTGATGGTGGTGGGGGGGATGGAGGAGGGAGTGGCAACGGGAGCAATAAAATATGAAAAGTGGGCAGTAGTTAATTTAAATAGAAATCCCAGCTTCTGTAAGACAACATAATCTACTGGTAAAAACACTAAGGCAGTTAGGAAGAACTACAGAAAGAGAAACGAGATTATGTATTAGGCCTACGGCTAAAATTTGTTACACGGGTAGTGAACCCGACTAACTTTAAAGGGTAGAACTAAGTTCCAACACACTGCACTGAAGTTAGTTTTATTTCAATTTCATAAGAGAGTGATGATAAATTTTATATACATTCAACCTTAGAATCTGGTTTCATTAGTTATAGATAAAATACTCTTAGCAAAATATATCACTAAACCATATTAACAATACTACAATGCGCAATGTGTATAAGCAATGATATAATATATTTTAATGAAATAAGGTAGGGTAAGGTTATTAAAGGAGTTTACAAAAGTTCCCGCTTAAGTGGCTTAATGGGCTAATGTGCCAATCTCGTATTAGACTGGCGAAGGAAGATCAGGGTTCAAATTCCAGTCGGGTCTACTGAAGGTGGTTTTTCCTAAATGATTACCCAATCTCCTTCCACGCAAATGTGGGTTTATTTCCTCTAAAATGCTTTCTTCCTCATCCCTACCCCATTAGAGTAACTATAATGTATACATATAACGTGGGGAATAAATTACGTTATAAAGGTATTTACCTGGAGATAAATAGTTATTATGTTGTAATGTATTGTGCATTTCAAAGTAACCAGTCACGATTGAACCTTGACCTTCTTGATCAGAATCAAAACCACTAACGCGTCAACCAACCCAGTCTTTATAATCGTTACAAATAATTCTTATAATCTCTGAATATATATATAAGGCTCACGTTCCCTTTGTAAAATATCTCAAACCTATTTTTAAAACCAGGATAAGTACATTGACTATATATATACACACACACAATGATAAGTATTGCTCGACCAAAGAGACCTTGTTGTTGGTTTATGATCTTGGTATTTTAAAAAAACAAGCTATTTATAAAGAGCCTGTTTTCAAGGATTCTACCTTTAACCCCATTTTCCATTTTTTTTTTATTGTGAACTGAAAACTGTTTTTATCTTTGTGAAGAAAGAGGGAGAAAACGAATACTGCATTGGTAGAGTGTTTTTTACATGCTTTTTAAATTAAGGTTTGTTGGTCTGAATTTTGATTAGGTGAGTCCCTGAGGACGTGGGATTGACACAATCACACCCATATCTCGATACAAAAGGGACAATGTGGCTTTAACCATCAAAATCACGAAGGGGCAAGAGGCACACAGTCTGTGGTTTTAACAGTTGAACTGATTATGTGGTTTTAACAGTAACAATATATGGTGGTAAAATAATCATAAATTTAGTTTGTGATCATGAAACGTCAACATCATTCAAACTTTCGAATTCAATAATTATTTTTACTATCAGAATAACGGTAAGTACTGCCCTTATTTTAGGGGTGTAAGAATGTCTACCAATTAACTTAGGTGCAGCGAAAAACTGGAAGACAGCAAATATAATAACAAGCATACAGTTGTATCTCTTTACAAACATACATTATACATAAACAAAAAATAAATCCATTTCTGTGGTCGTATGGTCAAAGCCTCTAAGACATCCCTATCATCTAAAAGTGTCAGTAAATTGAACCCGCCTCGGTGGCGTAGTTGGCTCACGCGCTTTGTCGTGTTGAACTCGACTGATGAGGATGGGGAAATCGAGGTTGGAATCTCGGTCGGGTGAACTGGGGGTAGTTTTCCTAAATGGTTTTCCACTCTCCCTCCACGCCAATGCGGGTTCATTTCCTCTAATTCAACCTTCCCAATTCCTAATCCATTAGCGTAATTAGTACTTAAAAAGCGTATATATAACCCGAACGGGTAGTAAGACGCGGTGCTAAAATATTATTATTCAGTAAATAGAGCCTACAATCCCGGTTGGATATACTGATAGGGCTTAGAAAAATAAATGGTGTTGCACTCTCTCTATACTCAAATGCGAGTATATTTCCTCTAAAACTTCATCTTGATAATGTCTATCACATTAGCGTAATTGATGTATATATATATAAATTACGCTAATGTGATAGACATTATCGTATATACACGATGTATATATATATACATATACGTGAACGAGCAGTTAAATGTGAGGGGAGAAAAAAACAAGCCAACAAGCGTTTTACTTTCTCAATTACCTACTTAAAACGGTTACATTCATGTATATTTATTTCGTTTAGAGATTATGTTAAAGTTCACAATATTTTATGCATGCTACGTATGTGTAAGAAATTTAAAATGCATTCAATAGTACTTTCGTTACTAAGTACCTAACAATAGAAATAGATCGAGAAGGGAACAATAATTTTTATAGGTGGCCAGTACGTCTGAGTTGATTGCACCTGATACCTCCAAACTATCATGGGCCCCGGACTACTAATATTTTGAGTAAGCAATTCCCACTTTAAAACAAACAAAAAATTGATTGGGATTGGGAACACTAGCTCCCTAAGAGTCCCAGATGTGTTAGTCCGATATTGTAGGGGTATAGATAACGAGATATTTAGGAATAGAGCATTAAAGAGGATCACACAGTAAAATAACGATTAAGACGTTAATAAAAATAGATTGAGAACCAATATAAAGATCAACAGAATATTGAAAGCAAAGAAAGTATTTTTTTTCATCGAGTAATTTATAAAGGAGAAAATAATTAATATAGAAAAAGGAAAAAAAATGAATTTTCAATGTTATAGATTTCATACTTTTCAAATCAATTCTGAGATTGTGTTTTTTAGCGCTGCGTCTTACAATCTGATCATGTTATTATACGGCCATGACCAACTACGATAATGTGGTAGGGGTAAGGAAGGTTGAATTTAAATGAAGTGTACCTGCATTTGTGTGGAGGGAACTTGAAATATATTTAGGGAAAACCACTCTCAGTACATCTACCAGGATTCGAACCTTAATATCCCCGTGGTCGGCTAGCCAGTTTATTACGAGAGTGACGCTTTAGACTATTGTGGTCCAAATGGGGACCCGTGGGCTAAATGCGGCCAGCACTCACTGAAAATGTGACCCGCACAGTATCTTGGAGTAAAATTAAAGGGAAAGAAAGATTCGGTGAAAAATGTTAAACAGATAATAACTCGAATAAAAATATGTATTTAAAAAGGTAATTAATGTATTTTTTACTCTATTACTTTATTATTATTATTATTATTTATTATTATATTATTATTATTATATTATTATTATTATATTATTATTATTATATTATTATTAGCACTGAGTCTTACTACCCATTTGAGTTATAAGCACTTACGCTAATGTGTAATGGTAGGGTGATTGTGAGATGAAATGGAGGACCTACAGTTTATCATGGGATCCGAACCACGGTGGAGGCCTGGCATTCCCCACATTCACAAGATGTCTTGACAGAGGTGAAGGAAGGGTTTGGCAAAAAGATAAATCTGTGCCGGGACCGAGGATTGCACCCCGGACCCCCAGTACAGAAGTCTGACACCTTACCCCTTATTTGACTAGTAAAAATATCTATAAATACAATAATTATAATGCCAAGTTGTCTTGTGAAAGTATGTGTGTGTGCCTACTGTACTTCATAATACAGATTTTGGAGGATAAACAAATTTAACAGTAAAATTTGAAAAATTTTACCAACTAAAAGTGCAATGTATGTATAATTATTGAAAATAATAATTGTTTATTAATTATTAAGTGTAGGTTTATATTAATTTGATGTAATTACTAAATATAGCCTATCTTCGGCCCGCGGTACAAACTGATGGTCAGATTTTGCCCTTGGAATGAGAAAAGTTGGACCATGCTGCCCTAAACATTTCAATCACCGACTCGGGTATGAATTAAAGTAAACTCAAATCTCCTCAAACAATAAACAATGATCTTAATTTACACATATTGCATTCATTTAAAAAAAAAATTACAAGTGATCTGAATGTTAAAAAAAAGAAAAAAAAATTGGTTTTAATGTTTTAAATAAAAAGTCAAGAATAATGTTTCATGTTTACCTTATCTATTCTTAAACTTTCTTTTCAAATCTCAAAACTATAACTTATATCGAACCATTAATTTACCAGTTATTTATTTAAAAATAAAAATATAAAACTAATTAAATTTTAGCAAATAATCTATTTATAAACATATACCCTACTTTTGTCTTAATGCTTTACGTGGGAATAATGTACAAGAACGTAGCTTTCTGCGAAAAGGGAATTAAAGTGTACACTGAGCCACTAAATTCCGGCGTAGAGACTGATAGTAAGTTGATAGCATTGCTGAATGTATTTTTCTTAGTAACTATAATATTTTAAATACATCTTCACATTAAGTAGCAAATACAAATATACACAATTACATTTGACTTGGATAATGGTTGAGCAAAAAAATAATTAATATTGGTTTTTTAAAGAGACACCTGGAGATTGGAACACGAAGTGTTCTCTTTGTCTTATCACGGCAATAGTATTTATGATATACTCAAATTTTTCTCGTCTGTGACTTTATTTAAAAACATTACCAAGAGTCCGTCTGATCCCACAAATAACGCGTAACTTAGGTAGGTATAACAGCTTGAAACAGGCTTCGTATTGTAACGTAATTGAGAACCATGAAACCATTTACCATTATTTTAGAAACTACAACGAAAATTAAAAATAATTATGTTAAGATTAAAAAAAAATACATTTGGTGGTGGGGCTATCTAATCTTGGTGATTCGGCCTTATCTTACCTCTGCTTTCCTGGTGTATAGAGGAATTTATTTCTGATTCATTTAATTCATTTAACTGATCACAATTTCGCGGTTGCTATGTGAATAATTCTAATTATGGTTTTATCGTAATCGTGTATTCAATATCTCAGTTAATAAGCCGTGTAATGTTCTCATTTATTAATTGTTTTATTTCTAACCATGTATACTCCATTTAACAGGTGAGGCAGAATCTAAGACTAAATTTCTTTTTGGGTCTTTTCTCGAACTGGTTGATGAGAGTAAATACCCGCCCACTATGTTACTTTCCCCACCCTGCCATATGTCACTCTTTTGTTTGATTGTTTTTATGTATTCTGAATGACAAACAAAACCGAAACCGGTCGGCCGCCTCTACCTGAAGTGTTGGGGTCACAGAGTGTTTGAATAAACAGGCTACATTGAATACGCATTGTTCATATTTCTAATATACACTACTTAGAGAACTGTTTTTATTTTTCTAGTAAATTGAAACAGTTTTATTTCTACGTTGAATGAAAATATATCATATGTCTATTGCCTATTGCTTATTGCTATGTTGTTTGAAAAACAAATGTTTCACTTATTGTGTAATATAATGTTCTCTAGATTTTTAAAATCAATAGAAAAGTTATTCATGCACTTTCTAAACATGCTGAAAATTTGCTATACTAGCGTATGATTTAGAAACTTTTTAAATTATAGGTGAATAATTATTTGTCGTGCCTTTCTGAATACCTACATTGGAAAGTGACTATATAAGCACACGACTCACAAACTGGCGTAATCCTAGGACAGACCTCGAGGCTGTAGATTAATAAAATATTATACATATTACTCTCCCAACGGGAATTAAACAAATAGTTTAGTAAGAAGACATGCTAAGTATTCGGCTCAATTATCCAGAGCAGCGGTTGGTTCCCGAACCGTGATACGCGTACTAGCAGTGGTACGTACAATTATTCCAAGTAGTACGCCGTGAGAAGACAAACAAAACAAGCAAATTCAAGTTGTAAAAAGATGTCTCGTCAAATACCATAAATATATTACGACCAAATCAAACCAAAAGGAAAAGAGATTTAAACGTTTGTTGTTAGGGTAATTATGAGTATTTTTTATATTTCTTTTGAATGTGAGGAATGCCAGGTCTCCACCGTGGTTCGGATTCCACGTTAAACTGTAGGTCCTTCATTTCATCTCACAATCACCCTACCATTACACATTAGCGTAAGTGCGTATAGCCCGAACGGGTAGTAAGACGCGGTGCTAATAATAATAATAATAATAATATATTTCTTTGATACGTGCGCTCTATTAGCCGTATTGATTAAGTATAAAAGTTATATAATGATAAATAAAAATTGTTAATCTAAAAATTGTGTTTTGTCATTATATTCTTAGGTGCCATTAAAATGTACCTACATATTAAATATTCAGCACTATCTTAGTGGTACTCCAAAATACTGAAATTGTTTGGGTGTTACGCCATTCAAAAAGTGTGGGGACCAATGATTTTACAGTGTAGATAAATGCATAAAAATAAAGGTGTAGCCTCTATTATTATGTTCCTCATTTGATAAAAGTACATAGTATATTCAGGAGCTAATCTCATAACGGTGTGAGTCAAGCAGTTATGTTGGATTTATTTTTTTACTGTGGGAGGGTATTTGGTTGGAAAGAGATGGTTTTAGGGGTTAGCTGCCCTCCACCCCCTGAACTACCAACGGAAGATAATAATTATATTAAGGATTGGAAGGTGTAATAAATCCCATTCTAACATAATAATATGTGTAATGTCAATTTATTATTATTATTATTATTATTAGCACCGCGTCTTACTACCCATTCGGGTTATACGCACTTACGCTAATGTGTAATGGTAGTGTGATTGTGAGATGAAATGAAGGACCTACAGTTTAACGTGGAATCCGAACCACGGTGGAGGCCTGGCATTCGCCACATTCACAAGATGTCTTGTCAGAGGTGAAGGAAGGGTTTGGTAATCAGAAATGTCAATTTAATATTAGTAGTCACAATAAGCTAATTAGAGAAATGGAAATGGGTGATAGAGAGAACGTTGTGATCAAAACGTATTTTAGGGAGGGGGAGGGAGTTGTGTTACGATCTCAGTATTTGAATATGTAAAGTTTAATTCATTTAATAATTTTAAAATGTTTAAAATCTTGGTCTTGATGGGATTGATTTTTTTTTTTTACATGATACACTTCTCGGACTGTAGCTTTGGGCTCGAGTTAGTTCTTATTCCATTGTGTAAGAAATACATATTTTACCAAAGATTTTATTAGAAATCGTTAATGTTGAACAAATTTTGAAGAGGATCATTCTAGTTGGCCAATTGACTAACGCGTTTGTCTCTTATTGCACTAGATCACAGGAACATAACACAATTATTATATAGAAATATATAATAGCCATTACAATCAAATACATTTTTAATAGTTGTATTTTAGGAAAAGAAGAGTAAAGCTACAAAACTCTGGAAGTCATTACTAGAGCTGGAATTTATATGTAAATACATATTCTATTCCTTGCCATTTAGATGCTCAGAAAATGTAATTCTTAACGAATCACCATATTAGGGTTAATATAATATATAAAATGAAAATTAAATATTATTTATCATTTTATATATTTTTACCTTTTTTGGCATGTTTTTAATTATATTTCAAGTGATTTTACATATAGCTACCTAATTTGTGATGTTTTAATATATTTTTATACTAATTGAAAATTTGTTGAATGTTTAAACATAGCTTGATTTGATTTGGTTTGTATAAATGAGCTTAAGGAAATTTTTCAATGAACTACTGTAAGGGGTGAAATCCAACTCGGGTAGTCAAGTGTTTTTCCACTAAGTACATATTTTTTCTCCTCACAATGAACCATTTGATGCATTTTTTTAAAAGAATTTTGAAAACAGATAACGAGTTTCGGTCTGGAACCTGCCTCCTCTTCAACACACTAGTTCAACGACTTACATTCTTATCTTGTAATATTTCCAAGTGATTTTAGTTTCACATGAGTGGTTGAGGGTGGAAGTCTAACAGTACGCTACTATCAGATTTTTTATTTTTTCACCATGACACCAGCCGAGTCTTGCAGATTAGTAAATTAGAATAATGGTCTGGAATCAACGACTCCTTCACAACCTACAGTAAAGTTGTAATGTGTCAAGCTTGCAATATAGATATTTGATGTTCCGTAAAATCACAATTGGAGAAATATGTGTGACGCACACTTCTTATGAGAAAAAAATCTGAGTTATTCAAGGAATCCTTTTTTTTTTTTAAAACAAAGATGCAGTTGCCTTCTTTCCAATTAAATAAACTAATTCTGTAAGGACTTGTGTAGGGTAATGGTATTTTCGAGCATCCCATGTTTTAAATTCCATGTGCCTGAATTTGCATCCTTCTTGTGACAGTAATGAAAGCGACAAATTCCTGATCATTCAATATTTTAAAAAATATCTGCATATCTATTATGAAGAAAAAATGTAAAGGATAATAAATTACATAGAAGATGCCTTCATATAGGTCGCTGTGGATGAAATCACGAATGGTAATTTTGTTGTGAACCTTGTGGTAGGTAAGATAGATCTTAAGGATATTTCCAAACAATATTTGATTTACTGAGAAGTGCTGGAACATACGTATCATGTTGTAAGATTCGTGAATGAAGAATTGAAAGTGTGTGACCTAGGTGAGCTCACGTAGAGAAGGTCCTGGTGTTATATTCGGATGCCAAGGCGTATATAATCAAAATCGCAAGTGCTTTGAAGTTGTTATATCCTGATATGATCCATCCATTATAAGGTGCGTCAACTTGCGCAACATTCAAATTGAATCTAATTTTGGTATTTAATATTATTTTACCACAGCTATATTATGATCGTCATATTTTTATTTTTAACATTTATTTAAAGTGGCTTATCATATTTTACGTAATACGGTCCTCAATATATTTTAACTGACACTTTATCTTGGTCAATAGCTCGTGTGTTTACTATGTTAAGGGTCCCTGTTTCAATGTCAGGTCAAGTAGGTAATTTAACTTTAGTAAATTGCTATGTATGTCATATTTAAAAGCTAGTTTATAAGTCGTGTGCTGATATAATCCTTGCTTTCATAAATTACATGTTAAAAATCCCCATTGAAAAAAATAATGTTTAACATGTATGATATATTTAGCTTGCAAAGATATTTTTAAGGCTATGAAAAAAAGTACACCTGAAATATACTAATTGGTACTCTGGACAGGTTTCAGGCTATTAGAGTTGTCCTGTCAAGCGATCAATAGGATTACTGCCTACTGAATATTAGGACTTGGGTTCTACAGACAAACCTCCTCCCTCTCTCTCGGCTTGAGTAGTTGTGGTGGTGGTTGTCACCCCTATCTTGTAATAAAACTAAATTGATGTGACTAAATACCGATTTATGGCTCAGAGAATAGGTTAACATAATTAAAACTATCAAATTTGTAAATTACACACAAAATTTAGATTGTATTTTTTTTTAAAT
Organism: Timema monikensis; assembly: GCA_902151445.1. Classification (NCBI taxonomy): domain Eukaryota; kingdom Metazoa; phylum Arthropoda; class Insecta; order Phasmatodea; family Timematidae; genus Timema; species Timema monikensis. The sequence goes on along the minus strand of CABFVZ010000108.1, from coordinate 714,203 downwards.
CCACCAATTTTCAAAAATGTGTTTTTTTGAGTTAATTTTAAAAACATCTGCATAAAAAAATTAGTTACATAATTCAAAATTAATTTAGAAAAGTGTCAATAGAGTCATAAAAATTAAATCAAAAATATATCATCATTGTATCATCTAGAATTTCGGTCGCAAATCAGTCATTTTTACTGTGCGACCACATTAATTTCGCTTTCTGGCTTAGTCAGTAACATATCAGAATTAATATTAATTAAATAAATAATGTTGCTTATTGATATATGATTATGTATTTTCAATAATGAGATCGGTTTATTAATTTAAAATTGTAGTGTTTATTAAAAAATTATGCATTTTACGATCATTTTTATAATTAATAGAAAGTTATTTAATCAGGATGATAGGGTTTTAATGGAGATTTATATTTTAATTTTTTTCCCCGTAAAAAAATGTGGAAACAATATTCGAGCTATATCGACTCAAACGGAAGTAGTAAAATTACCATGGAAATTGGCCTGTCAATCAGGGTTTAATACGCCACCTCGTAGAAACTCTGTTGTTTGTTTTAAACCACCTGCTGGGAGTTAGCGCCTGCGCATTAATTACAATAGTGAAAAGAAATGGAGGACGTGTAAACTTGCAAATAATCATCGAAGATTAATGAAATAGGATCAATAAGGACTAAAGTAAAAACTAATTTTATTATTTTAACAGGAGTTTTATCAGTATCGAAGGCTATATCAATATATGATCTTGTATATAAATTTATCTCAAATACACCAAACCGAGCCAAGACCATCAATGTACCAGTTTGAGAAAAAGAACCAACTCAGTTTAGTTTTCCCTACTCTGCTTCTTATTACTGATAGTCATTTAATTACACTAATGGGGGAGGAGGTAGTATTATTAAAATTAAATGTACCCACATTTACTTGTAGGGCGAGATAAAAACCAACCATTAAGTCACTCAGTACACCCAGCTGAGATACAAACCCCAACCTTCCTGTCATCGGTAAACGAACATAGACGATCCTGACGTTAAGTCCGATGCGGGTAGCTAAGTTTAAAAGTTATATATATATATATATATATATATATATATTAGCCTTTTTACTAAATTCTACAGGTTTTTATACTTTCTGGATTAATTGTAGCCATTATTCACCAAGACATTGAATCTTCCTAAGGCAACTCAACCTGATTCTAAACCAAGTTAATTAATTATTTTTAGAATGTAGATGTACTGTACATAAAGTACGTAATTCTACCTTCCTAACATTAAACTGAGTTTGAAGATTGTGTAAACTTCTCCGAAACTACTTGCGAGTTACGGCCATTGTGCATATTTAATGGTGGAGGGGGGGGAGGGGGGGAGAGAGAGAGATAGATATAAAACTAAGAACCAAACATATATTAAATTAATATTAATTTTCAACTTTATTCTCGTGTTTTTTAAACAAAGATTAACAAATTATAATTCACAAAAACATTATTATTAGGCCTACTGGCAAATTGTTGGTTTGAAAAATGAATATTCTTGGACAATTTTAAGATGCAAGGGTTTAACAATTAATATACCAAGGGATTATATTTTTCTAATTGTTCATTTGAACAAGATGCCATTCTTTAACTTCATAATATATGAACTTATAAAACATGTTTATTAAATATCCACATTATGGTTTATTTAAATGCCCACACATGCATTCAAACAGAGGGTAATTTATAATACATATTTAAAAAAAATTCCATGGTGTGAGCCCGAACAAGAGATATTCAAAACTAGCGGCTTCCACCGTAAGCGATGATAGTGTCAACCCTCGCGGATAGAAGGTGTCATATGGTCGGTACAACAAGCCCTCCACCCTCTAATATAAGTTTTCTAAACCGGAAATACTACTACTACTACTACTCTGTTCAAGTAGCTCTTCATTTGTTCTCATGAGGCTGAATCTGACCCCATCTCAGACCCATTGATTCAAATATAAATTTTGGGAGCACCGGGTAACGAACCTGGGACCTCTAGATTTGTAGCTAGGAACTCTGATCTCTAGAACACAGTGATGGTCATAATTTATTTTATATATAGTAAAATAAAGTTACAAGTATAGTTACAGCAAGATTACTAAAATGGTACTCTTACCAATAATATTCATTAAGAATACGTCATTAATATTATTTTATTTATTTTAATTTCCAACTAAATATATTCGTCACTGAGGACTATTTTAATTTTTATCGTTAGTCTCTTTAAAACCGTCCACATTCATGGATAAAAAAAAACATAACCGCAAACAATGTATACTAAATTGTGGTTTACATAACAGAAAAAGAATGATTGTATCTAAATCGTGCAGGACTGTCCCCACTGATGGCGAGGATTGCATGATTTAGGATGATTATATCATATCCAACCGGGCGGTATATAAATATCAAGATACGTAGATTTATATTGCTGTCGGATCTCGAGAATATGGCTACTGAAAATTTCGAAGTTGGGGCATCATGTTGTATGGCCAAATGGCTGTAGTTTTACGTGAAGAGGAAGAACATCTCATAAATAAAGAAAATAAAACTACATTCCTCCCCATTTCAGCCTAAATTAGACAATAACAAAATGGTCGCATGCTGAACGTTCTTTGCACCTTGTGTTGCTAAATAAATACAAAAAATTATCAAAATTTTCAACTACTATGCTTCAAGATAGGTTGTTAAACTGATTTATTTTAAGTTTATCGAATCTTCATTCATTTAATAATCAATCAGCTATGCCTAGCACGCGAGATAAGTTTCTAATTTCAAATTGGTAAACAAATGGCCACTAACATGTATACAACGGGCAAGGATTATAAGTATTTGTTGAGCATAATACAATGAAGAGAGCCTTAAAAGTCAAACTACTATTTAAATTAATTAGCGTGCCTATACTTCATCTTTACTCACTAATTAAATATTTGGGATATCTTTATTTAAGAAAAATAGATAGTTTCAAACAGTTATATTTGCAAATGTATTCAATTAACGTAGACAAGTTTTCATCTATGCTCTTATCGGTGTGTTGCTGGCCTCGGCTAGGAAAAAGATGGTTTCCCCTTCTGCGTGTAGTTAAAACACTTATTAAACATATTACTGTATTATTACGAATAAATTGTAGCTTGTTTTTAATTGGTATTTAGCACCGCATCTTACTACCCGTTCGGATTATACGCTTAAGTACTAACATAGAGAAATATTCCTTTCTCTATGGTACTAATTACGCTAAGGGGTTAGGAATTGGGAAGGTAGAATTTAAAAGAAGTGAACACACATTTTCGTGGAGGGAGAATGGGAAATCATTTAGGAAAAACCACCCCCAGTTCAACCAACCCGTGATTCGAACCTGGATCTCCCAATCCTCGGCAGTCTAGTTATCACAAAACTAGCGCGTTAGCCAACTACGCCACCGAGCCTGGTAATTGTAGCTAGTAAATTATATAATATATTCAAGAACGTTTGCACCAAGTCTAACAATTACCAAAAGTCTGGAGTTTAATCTTATACAATATGTTTATAATTTAGATATAGGTACATGCAAGCATGAATAGATAAGTTTTTTTTAATTGATGGCCAATACTGGCACTTGGATAACATGATGTAAATAATATTGAACATAACTAAATTAGAGTGTATTCTGGTTTGAAAATCCTTTTAGAAAATACAAACATATTTTTGTTTGGCCAAAAATAACACTTTACAATTGTTTTCCAGTGTTATTTTATTGGTATTGATACTCTTTCAAAAGTGACAGCTGCAGATCACACGGTTTGACGTATGATCATAGTAAAGAGGTTTAGTTAACTTTTGAAACACGACACTTCTATCAAACTCCTACTATAGATATGTTCTCAAAACACGACCCCACGAATGAAAATGTTGTGGCATGATAATATTATATTGTATGCATGCAGTTTGTCCAACTATTAACAAGTACATGTTTATTTAACGGAGAAATGGAAACAATGTGAGGCAGTTGATGGAAATGTATATTGTTTGCGCCACAAACAGCCGTGGAATGGTAGCCGCATGTAGTTACACAGGAAAAGGTGAAGTTTGGAGGGAGAGAGAAGGGTAAAGTACCATAATATGTATAACATCAGCCTTTTATTTTCTACTGAGATGTGACACACGTTTTATCAACGACTTTTATACCCGCACCGTTTGGTACGCGGACCAAGGCGTCAGTCTAGTCTATTCAGGAATGGGCGTAAACGGGGATGTTCAAATCCCGGACAGGTATTTCTAGCTCCCACCACGAAATTACCGGTGCATTTCCTTTAAATATTATCTTTTTCATCAATAATACATTAGTGTATATATGTGGGTAGACCGAATGGGTAGTAAGACGTGAATCACGGGGGGAATAAACTAACTTTTTTTAACACTGCATCTTACTACCCATTCGGGTTATACGCCTGTACTAATTACGCTAAAGCTTTTAGGAATTAGGAAGGTTATATGAATAGGAAGTGTACCCACATTTTCGTGGGAAACCATTTTGGTAAAACCATTCTCAGTACACCCGACCAAGATTCGAACCTTGAGCTCCCCATTATTGGAAGTCTAGTCTACTGCGAGTGTGGCACGTTAGATTCCGCGGCCACCGAAGCGAGTAATGTATTAACTAACCTAACTACTTAATGGAGGGCTACAAATGAGGAGAATAGTTTAGGAGAAGTGAACCCGCACTATCCATTAGAAGGGATAGGTAAATCATATTGATAAATTACATGTGGAAAATCACTCCCAATAAACGCAACCTTAGTTCGAGCTACGACGTCTTTATCAGACTGAATCTAATGCGGACCTACTAGGTGATTCATTCTGGATTTAACACCTATTTGTTTTTTAATTAACTCATTATCGGAAAGTCACATTTAAATAATGTACAACATACCCTGGCCCATGAAAAGTGGGACTGTCAGGAAATAAAGAGCGATTACGCTCGTGTGTCACGCTCATCTTATATTCTACATATCTTATATTTCACATATGTGCTCAGTCCCGAATGAATCATCCTGTATTACACCATCTGTGAAAATGGAGGAGATAGTTATATAGAAATAAATACTAGACACCCACCAGAAGTTTATAAATCTAGATAAAAATAGAAAGATCTAAAGATAGAAAAGGAAGAAGTAACTAAGAATAGATCAACATGACTCGAGCAGTACATAACTAACAGACTATATAGAAAAAGTGAACAAAACCAAATACAGAGGAAAATAAAAGATTGAAAGAAGGTTCGATGAAAAGAAAATGCTTCAAAAGATACATTAAGAAGGTAAAAAAAAAACCATTTGAGAAATGGAAAGACAGCTTTATCATAAAAAGTTGATAACTGTGTGAGTGAAGCAAAGTAAAATTATTGCCTCTCATTGAAAGACAGAAAGGAAATTATTATTATTATTATTATTATTATTATTAGCACCGCGTCTTACTACCCGTTCGGGTTATACGCTCTTACGCTAATGTGTAATGGTAGGGTGATTATGAGATGAAATGAAGGACCTACAGTTTAACGTGGAATCCGAACCACGGTGGAGGCCTGGCATTCCCCACATTCACAAGATAACTTGTCAGAGGTGAAGGAAGGGTTTGGAAATCAGATAAATCTGTGCCGGGACCGAGGAAGAAAGGAAATTAAAATACTCAAGTGAACGGCATCATTGAGAGATAAAACAAAAGTAATGAGAGTAGTAAATAAAACTCTAGTCCAAGAAGACACAAAGGTATCGACACAAGTGATGGTCAAGTGGTTCAAGACGTTTAACTCTCATTTTACTTGGCTTCCGTTGATTAGGAAGGAGGTCAGCGTTTGAATTCAGAGCGGTTATTGAGAAGGGGGGTAGGGGGGAGGAATTCACTAGTGAAAATTTTAATGCGATTTTCTCATCCTCTATCCACGCTAATGCGGGCTTATGATTCTTTAGCTTATCCTATTCAGGCCTACTTATAAATTAGATCGTACGTGCGTGCTAAACTTACAAATTAAAAACGATACATGACAGGGAAAGATTATTTCCAAGAAATGTATCAATAATAACCTGGAAAGCATAGCTTGTAGAAAAATAATATCACACAGCTAAACCTGCCCAGAACCACACATTTCTTGGTCAGAGTTCTACATAAATATCATGCAATCAACCGTTTTGGTGTTGGAACTATTAATAATATGTATTTAAGATGAATAAAACATTTTTAACAAATAAATGTTAATAGTACCAAAAATCGTAAAATTAGAGCCTTAATTAGTCGGCTTATGCTAAGTCATAAAAGTTTGCAGCCTCCCTGGTGGACAAGTGAACGAAGCCTCCAGTCTCGTCTTGATGTGTTTTCCAGTGGTGAGGAAGTTGGGACTCGAATTCCAGATGGGTAGATTGTTTTTTTTTTGTTTTTTTACTATATGGCTTCCCACTCTCCCTCTACTTACGTACATGTAGTTACATTTCCTATCAATTATATCTTACTTGCGTGGAGCCCTCCCTAATGGGTAAGTAGGATGCCATGCTAAAATAAAATGTATTTATCTTACAAATTTTTACCCCTTTAAGGAACCATATGCGTATATTTTTATTTTATTTTATCACCGCATCTTACCATCCATTTGGGTTATACGCCTATGTACTAATTACACTGAGTTATAAATTAGGAAGGCTTAATTCAGAGTAAATACAACCGCATTTGCGTAGAGTTGAAAACCATTTAGGTAAAAACTAGTTGGATTATTATTGTAATCCAAAATGTCTACAATACTTCACTTTAGAATTGTCTATAATAATTTTTCAGTTTTATTTCATAGTGAGGTGACCTGGTGGTCTAGGTGTAAGGTGTCGGACTTCTATGCTGAGATCCGGGGTTCAATCCTTGGTCCCGGCACAGATTTATCTGATTGCCAAACCCTTCCTTCACCGCTGACATGACGTGTATTAATCACAACTTGTGAATGTGGGGAATGCCAGGCCTCCACCGTGGTTCGGATTCTACATTAAACTGCATGTTCTCCATTTCATCTTACAATCACCCTACCATTACATATTAGCGTAAGTGCGTATAACCCAATAGGGTAGTAAGATGCGGTGATAATAATAATAATAATAATAATTAATAATAAAAATATTTCATAGTGACACATTCAATATAAGAATTATTAATTATTTAGGTCTAATAAAAGGGTAGAGATTATGAGATAGTATTCTATAAAAAAACTACCTGCATCAAACAGAGAGAGATAACTAGAGGGAAAATTAAATGTGTAAAACCATTCCTTAATGTCAATAACCATCCTATCAATGAATAACGCAAACATAACGCTCTGGACAGCTTCGTCATAGCTGCGTTTATAGATCCTCGATTTAACACTAAGCTATAGAAGCCTTAGCTAAAAAAGTTTGAGGCTAAATATAAGTGTAGGAAAACCCAATATTAGAATTGGGGTAAGAAATCCTCGGTGCAGCTAGACGATTCAAAATAAATGTTGCCTTGATTTATATAAACTATGATATTGAATCGAGTGGCTGTCTAGAATATTTTAAAGATATAAGGTTTATTATTGTGAATAAGGATTATGATTTTATACACTTGTTACAGTTTATTGTTCATTTTTTATAGCGTAAGTAAAAAATAAAATATCGCCATTACTTTGAGTGTCTGTAAAAGTGAAATGCCATATAATCCTCCCATTAATTACAG
>CABFVZ010000108.1:585000-706344 GCA_902151445.1 Timema monikensis | reverse complement strand
AAAAAAAAAAAAAAAAAAAAAAGGGCATGGTTGAAGAAAGTGAGGCTAACAAGAAAGAATTCTTCTTTCTTCTTATTTTAGATGATTTATACGAGAAGATGCGGAGTAGTTGTAATAAAACAATCCTCTTGAAAAGCTCACGATGTAAGGACGGCAGTGAATACGTTTGGCTATTTTTTTAAGTCTTAGGGTTTAAATCAGAACATCAAAGTCAGGAGGAGTTTTCTCGTGCACGAATTGCTCACACGTGTATTTAACTTTCTTTTCTTACTTAGCAACACGTCTTGATACCGGTTCGGGCTATACGCTTAAATAACAAATATGCTAATGGATTAGGAATTGGAAATGTTGAATCTAGAGGAAGTGAATCCACATTTGCGTGGAGAGAGAGTGTAAAACCATTTTAGGATAAACTATCCCAGTTCACTCGACCTAGATTTGAACCTGGATCTGCCCGTCCTCGGCAGTCTGGCTCTACACGAAACAAGTGGGTTAGCCAACTATGCCACAGAGGTGGGTTGTACTTAAGTATAGTGTATTTGGGGTGGTAAAGTAAGGTTCAGAACAGTGTTTCCCATACAGTGATACGTGAACCTTCAGAAGTACCAGTACGTGAAGGATTTCAAGAGGTACCTGTTATACTACTGAATTTATTAATAATAAAATATGATTTCATTATAGTAAGTATAATAAAGAAATAAACTTTTTTTCCATTTGTCGTGGTTACATTAGTTTACCACTTAATACTTAACATAATTTGGAATGACCGTTTATATATATATACTTAGCTTTCTGATGAGACTTTCTTTTTAAATTTGAAATCTTTAATACATATCTTCTTACTATTTGTTTCAAAATAAGTATCCTGGAGTTCTTTAAATTATAATTTTTTTATATATATACCCTTCAAGGTTAGTTTACTATTGAAAGGAGTATGACAATTTTTTTTTATTGCAGAATATCTCTAAGGATTTCGTCCTAAAATTGGTATTTGAGGATTTTCTTTAAGGATAAAATATAATACCGTGTCCTTATTAGGGTAAAATAACTTCTAGTTTAAGTGTAGGTTACAAATTACAAAATTGATATTTAAAAAAAAGGTATGTATGAGTTCATGTTGAGTAACTGGAAATTGTTTAAGATAATAAATAAAACTTTTTTTTTTACATTTTGACAAACATAAATAATTTGATATAGCTTATTGATGACTAGTTTTTGGAAGTTTAAAACTAAAGAATGTCTCTAACAGTTTTGTTTGAAATTTATATCTGAATCATGTCTCTTTTTATTAAAAATTAAGTTTGTTTTTCTGCGTAAAATTTATTTAGAGTAGTTTATAGAAAACCTATTTTTAAATTTTGTTAAAAATTAAATATACTATACGTGAAATCTTACAAGATTGCTCCATACCCTTTATTTTATAAATATATGGTTAGGTCATAGCCCCAAACGGGATACGTGATCGTTGAATGTTTGAGAAACACTCATTTAGAAAAAAATAAAAATAAAAAAAAATCGGCAACATTGAAATAATAGATCTTGTTGAACTTATGTTTATGTAAACAGTAGACCTCACTCAGTCTACTAAACAATTATAAGTACTGTGCTGTGCACCATGTAATAATAATAATTGTGTCATATTCTTTTCGTTACTACGTACAGTACGTACAGTCTTAAGATTTCTCTGTGGACTTAAATTGGAAATAATTTCTAGTTCTTCTTGGATATGAAATTGGTATTCACTTTATTACTATCTTACAGGTAGAGAAAGTATTGTGATCTAAAAAAAATCGAACTCAAGATTTTATTGAATCTAGAAGTTTAATCCCCCATACCCCGAATCCGAAAAAGTGATTTTGAATTTCCGTCTGTCTGTACCTCCAATTAGAGCCTAAACTATTTTACCGATCAAGACTCGGTATCTAGGGTTTTCATAGGGTTTCCCCGAGGAATTTTTGGAATTGTATATCTAACCCTTATATTAAGGGTAGTTTACTGAAGAATAGAAAAGAGAAAAGGTAGATTTTCTCAAAATCAGCTCTAACGATTTTGGTTAAATTTAATTTCTAAACATTTATAAATTTTCTAAACAAAATGCCTAATTTCAATATTTAAGCATAATGACTTTAAGGGCTCCAGTCTGGTGCGTAAATTATATTTTTTTTTATAATATCTCCTAAAATATTTGAGATATGAAACTACTTATCTTTACAAATATATAGGTCTATTTATAATACAATTATTTTATTTGAAGAATATTTTTATAAAACTAATAACTTTCAAGCTATACGCATACATACACACACACACACACACATATATATATATATATATATATATATATATATTTAACGTTTTGAAAACAAAAGGTAAAGAAAGTATTGTGACCGTAAAAAAAATCTNCCCCCCCCCTAAGCCTAAATAGTGGTATTTGCAATGCCATCTGTCTCTGTGTCTGTTTAAACTTAAAATTAAGAGTAGTTTAGTAAAGGGCGAAGAAAGAAAAAATTAATTTTCTCAAAAACGACTCAAATGATTTTGATTAAAATTCGTATCTAGGCGTTGAATAATATTATAAATAAAATGGCTATTTTCACTTTCCCATAAAAATAACTTCAAGGGTGTCTTACAGAAGCAGAAACTTCCATATCTCCTCAACTATTTGAGATATTAAATAACTTTTCATTACAATATTGTAGTACCATTAAAAATAAAAAAAATATATAAAATATATTTTTATAAAACCAACAGTTTCTGAGATATTGGCAAATATATTAATACAATTTTGTTAATATTAGTTGTAAAGAGATACTACTTAAGTTTTAACGCAATAATTCTCCAATACCACAGAGTAATTAAATATAAGTAAGTCACTCAAAAGGTTCATGGTTTTTCCATAAAACTCTTAAGAGAAATGTTTTTACAACAATAATATATATCCATTTCAGACTCAATAGTTAATATTTACATTTTGTATTGGTCGAAATTTATAAATGAGTAATTTAATAGCAATGCAATGGAATTAAAATTTGCAACACCTAATAATATGTCGAAAATTTTAACCAGAAGTTGAAATCTTAGTAAGAAGTGTTGATCCGTGTGGACCCAATATTGATAGTTTTTATCGGTCCAAACATACAAATAAGGACATTAATATTTTTAAAATAAAATTATAAAATTTTAAACCAGGACTCATAAAATGTTTTACATATATATAGTGCAATTTATGTTTGGGTTTGATAGCGTATATTATTTCGTTTCACATAATATATTACGAGTTTTGAGTAGATATCTCCATTTTTAAACAATATAGCGAGAAAGTCCGTGAGGAGTTCCGTACCATTTATTTTCTTGGTGATCAAGCTATACAGCATACAAACTAATGCAATATTCAATATTACAATATATTAATATAGAGTAACCTGTGGTTTACTTGAGTCTCGCAATAGATATCGAATTTAAAATAAAGCTCTTTAGGTATTAAATTGGTTGCATGGATTTATACTTTCAAATCACCTGAGATGAACTACTAAACAAGCGTCCACCATATTGGAACGGATTATCAGATTGTAAAACTATGTGCTTACATCGTTAGGCTTAGGTTCATCGAATGTTCTTGTAAAATTTCGCTGAAATTGGTCCACACATTTGGTGTTATCGTGGTGCAATAAAGCATGTCAAAATTGAGCAGCCACCAATTTGAAACGGACAACCCAGTCAAAATTTCCTGTGCATAATGTGTTCGTGCAAAGTTCAAAGGATCTCACTGCAAAATTTCCTTAAAATGGGTCCACACATTTAGAGTTATCGTGGTACAAGAAAACATGCAACCTTTTGAGCAGCAGCCAATTTGAAATGGACAACCAGATCGAAATATCCTGCACATAGTTTGTTTGGCCTAAGTTTAAAAAAAAAGTCTCTGCTAATTTTGTTAAAATTGGTCCCCGTATATGACATTTATCGTGTGGAAAAAATCCTTAAAAACAGAAAAAGTGCCAAATGGTCAAATTAAATCAACCTTGCTACGATCGTTTAGTTCTCATTACTATTATTGTTTATTCAATGATACTATCTGCCAAAATTGTAAGTTTTTTTTTCTTTGCGTTTTACTACCGGTCCTGACTAGCACATGTATTTTCCCGATAACGGAACAGGAATGAAGAAATTAAAATTTAGATTAAATGTTCTCGCACTTATTTTGAGGAAGTGATAAATATTAAGTAAAAATCATCTCTAATAAACCAAAACCAGACTAAAATGGTTTTATATTTAGACCGCTTGCGCATCGATTCAGGATATTATTTATTTAAAAAATATATTATGATTATATATATTGTTCCTTAACACTTTGTTAAATTTATGTTGAAAAAAATCCAAGTTTGGTCCCATTTGCTTGAGAATTGTATTTCGATCAATCACGAATACTTTTAATGGCCCTTTTAGAGCTTCCATTTAGCTCAAAGTGCTTAGAATTAATTGACGAGAAGTCGCTTGATCGCCACTTACTGTAGCCCTACTCCAGGTCACGGAAAGTTTTCTTCTATTGATGGGGTTGAACTATCTTTGGTATAGAAGTTTCAAATTACGTTAGGTTCGTTTGACCTTTTCAATTTATCTATAAATTGAGTTTCTATAAAATAAAAAACCATCTAACAAGTGAATGAATGGAGAGATTATGAGCCCAATAAAGTAGAAGCTAGCTTTGTATTTTTATCTTTTTTATTACGTTCAACATCCAGGCTAATAACGCCTTATTCTAAAGGGTATGGATTGAAAGGATGGGTCGTAAAATGTATCAGCATTCACGTTCAAAGAGATTGGGGTACTATTGTGATAAAACACATGTGAAAAACCACCCATCTTCCCTTCAGTGAGCCCGTCCAAGATTCAAACCTGAGCTAAACATCACTGAAAATCCAGTCCGTTGCAACCCCGATGTCTTATACCTCGTGAGCACTGGTGTGAGCTGAACAATCTCTCCTGCAGTTACTAGATATATTTATGTACGTTATTGTTATTTGGTGGGAAATTAATTTATTTACGATTTAAAAAAAATATATAAATTTAATGCAGAGCCTCTATGGTTAACTATGTAAGATTATGAGAGCCTGTGGTCTACCAACCAAAATCAAGCCAAACATGGATACCATGATACAAAATATACTTGACATAACCTATACACTAAGTTTGAAACATTTTCTCGTGTAGTATTAAAATAGCTTCAGCTACTATCTAGTATGTGTGTGTGTTATATTATAATTTTAAAATTAATATATGCATTACTTTAAACACATACAAGCATCCATCAGTTTACCCAAATTTCTTAATCGTTCTTTTAACTTTCATTTTAAGGCCAGGGGGAGTCAATCAATCCCTTTCTAAATAGTTATTTTAATAATGTTGATGTTATTTCTTTCTATCAACGCTATATAAAGCACTCCTTAGGTGAATCATCAGTATATTGTGTTGTTGATTATTTCCCCTCCGGCGTTTATTTATCGTGACAAGGGTTTTAACAGTGTAAAAAAAAGTTTAACAATAGTATTGTTTTATCATAATGTAACATGAATCGTAAATCCTTAAAACTATTATAATTTTAAAATAAGCGTGACTATATAATAACAAAAATTTAAAATTGGATTAAAATTTTTGAGCTGTAGGTCCAAAAAAAAGGTCAATATTTAAAAAAATAATCACTAATTTCATCTGACTTGGGGAAAACTCGGTCTAGATTACCAGAACATTCTTTACCAACACATCATTAAAGCATTATTATGATCTGTTTATAATAAATGTGTCGAGAATATCAATTATTCAAATGAAAATGTTTTTTAGTTAAATTTAGTAAATTATTGCTATCTTGTAATTTTCCACTACATCTTCACCAAAGATATGTAATTTATGGTAGAGGCCTACATGTATTGTCTTAGCTTTGTTACATTCAAGCTCAATTATTTTCACCAAACCAAACTTAAGTAAAAAAATACTTAAATTCTAGAGATCAAACGCGAATGGAAATATTTAGTTATAGTAAAATTTAAACAAAATTTTTAGAATATGAAAATTGCTTTATAATTCGTATTTACCTAACTACATATTTTTCACTAACCTCTAACTGCTCACTGTGGCTAACTGGAAATTAGAATAATTAATTTTAGAATAATTAAATGTAATGCATGTACACTTTGCTCAGGTCTGTCTACCAACTTCAAGCACGTTAGTCCTGAGCTAGCTGCGCCGTTACCTGGCATAAAACTAATGTCCCCTTGACTTTTTGTCAGCTAACCTTATTACTTTGAAAAAATGGAACGACTAAATTAATGATCATGAGATTAGTTTTTGTATAAATAATATTCCTGAAGTACTTTATATATATTTGTAAAATAAAGTTATTTATATTTTGAAACTATAAATGTATTTTAAGTAATATTTTTTATAATAATAATAATAATCATAATAATAATAATAGTAGTAGTAGTAACTTACAATACCTACACAAGTACAGGGCTTTATCAGAACATAGATTGCAAATTAGCTTCTCCCAAAAGAACATACCCCATACTAAAGTCCAATTCTCACATGAAGGTCTTACATCTAGAAAAATTACTAGATCTACTTTCACATATTTATACAGAAATGTATGTGATCTAAAGATTTTTGATGCATTATTGTAGTGAAGTAATCAGTTAGTTTAGAAAGTGCACTTTAAATACTTCAAATAAATAATAAAAAACCTAACTATATCACTTATGTAGTCTAGTGATCGAAAATTCTGGCTACAGACCCAGAGGTCCCAGTTTTGATCCCTTGAACTTCCAACATTTATCTGTGAACTAATAGGTCTGTAACGGGGTTAAATTCAGTCTCGTGAGTATAAATGAGGAGCTACTTTAATAAAAAATAAGTGGCTTCTGTCTATAAAGCTGAGATTAACGGCTGGAGGGCTCGTTGTGCTGACCACATGACATTCTCTATTCCCAAATGTTAGCACTATCATCGCGAATGGGGGTGGCCGCTCGGTCGGAATAGCTTGATTGCGGGCTCACAAGTTTTTTTAGTCTATAATATTAATGATTATGATAATAATAATAATAGTAATAATAATAATTGCGTGTATGGATCACATCAATGTGTAGCTCAGTTTGCGGAAATATTAGCCAGTACTAATGTACCGTTGCCCAGGGGACGCCCGGATGTACTGATAATACATCCTTTCCGTGGAGGATCTTTCTATGTCCCTATAAAGTGAAAGGAGGATGGGAGTGAATAAAAAGGGGTTGAGTCAATTAATATCTTAATCTAGCTAATCATAACTAACCAAACCCTGGGGACCATGGGAATGACTCTTCTTTAGAGAAAAATCCCTCGGTATCAGACGGGAATAGAACCCGGGACCTCTAGTTCAGCAGCCAGATGTTCTGAGCAATATTTCACGAGGCCGGTTATCAATAATTATAAAACAACTTTAATAACTGAGTAAAATATTACTAATTTAGACCGATAAAAATATATTTGTATTTTCTAAAAGGCCCTTCCTATGAGAATTGGACCTTAAATATTCGATCCTAACACTGGGAATCGTCATATTATGGTAAAATAAAAAGGCCACATAAAAAACTACTATTTAAAAATACCCACCTAGGATAAAACTGGAAGCCCATATAAGGTAGTCTGTTCAAACAAATCATTATTTAGGAACCTATTTAATATCAAACAATTTTCAGCACAGTATGTATTACAATTTAATGATCCATCACGTTTTTTTAGCACCACTTCTTAACACCACTTCTTAACACTCATTCGGTTAGTTAAGCTAATGGGGTAGGTAAGATAAAGGTTGAATTTAGATGAAGTGTACCTGCATTTGCGTTGAGAAATAGAGTGAGAAACCATTTAGAAAAACATTCCCTCGGTATATCTGACTGTGATCGAACCACTATCACCCAGTCATCTGCAGTATAATTTATTGCGAAAGTAGTGCCTTAGACCGTATGGCTACCGAAGCGGGTCGCATCAAGTTCCTAGGCAATATTGTCCATACGGAAATATTGGACTTGTCCATTTGATTGTAGATAAAATTATGAGTTGGTGTGACTAAGAGCTCCGCTGAAATATATTAAAAGAGCCCACATGTGATTAATGGTTGTTAGTAATTCCGTTAGTTTTCCTTTATACATTGGGTTGACTAAGGTAGTCAATCATATTAAATATTGATGAATAAATAGATCAATATAGACTACAAACAAATGCGCTAGTTTAATATGGACTGATTTACGAGCAGAATATTGGTATAAAGACCAGTTTAGTTTGCCGTCAACAGTATTAACACCCGCTCTGGTGGTAGCATTGTCTAAGGCATTCCCCTATCAATAGACTAGAGTTCTGATGATGAGCAGATTATTGTTAAAATCGCTTTCGGGTTGTACTGAAGGTTTTTATTAAATAGTTTTCCACTATCCCTATACGAAAATGTAAGTACATTTCCACTAAATTCAGCCTTGCATTTATTCCTAGCACATTTGAGAAAACAGTACATACTATGCGTGTAACCCGAGCAAGTAGTAATATGCGGTGCTTAAAAGAAACAGTGATAACATTTTACTTTTTTTTTTTTGCGCCGCGTTTTACTACTCGTTAGAGTTATACGCTTATGTGTTAATTATGCTGATGGTTTTAGGGAGAAGTAAGATTATATTTTGCCAGGCCTCCACCGTGGTTCGGATTCCACGTTAAACTGTAGGTCCTTCATTTCATCTCACAATCACCCTACCATTACACATTAGCGTAAATGCGTATAACCCGAATGGGTAGTAAGACGCGGTGCTAATAATAATAATAAGATTATATTTAGAGTAAGTGTACCCGCACTTGCATGGAGGGAGAGTGGAAAACTATTTCAGGATAAACTACCCTAAATTAACCCGACCGAGATTCGAACTTTGATCTCCCGGTTATTGGCAGTATAGTCTACTGCGAGAGTAGCGTCTTTGATCGTGTGGCCACCGCAGCGTTTATTTTCATTATTAGTATATCAATATTGACACTGTTTACCGAAACGTAATTATCTGAAAGCATTAGGCCTGTTAATTTTTTAATTTATCACCTCATCGTACTACCCCGTTCGGGTTACAAGTTTAAGTACTAATTACGCTAATGCATTATGAATATGGAGGGTTGAATTTATAGAAAGTGAACCCACATTTAAGTGGAGGAGGAGTGGAAAAACATTTAGGAAACACCACCCCCAGGTGACCCGACATAGATTCGAATCTAGATCTACCCGTTCTCGGCAGTCAAGCTCAACACGAAACTAGCGCGTTAGCCAACTTCGCTACCGAGGCGAGTATTATGTTTGTTTTATATATTAAAATTTGAGCCACGAATGAAATAAAATTTGTTATACGATTACAAGCTAAATAGCTATTTTATTATTAAGATTTTTTTTAAATTCTATTGGTCTATTCGGGCTATACGCCTATGCATATGTCTTTTAATAACAGTATTGGGGTATGTATAGGGAAGGTAAGATTTAAAGAAATTATGCCTGCATTGCCATGGTGTGATAGTGGCTGGCAAACAATTAATGGAAAAAAACACCGTCATAATAGCCAGCCATAATTTGAACCCGAAACTTCTCATAATAATTGTCAAATCAAACTAATGTAACATGATATTTAGACCATGCACCTACCGATACATTTATTTAAAATACAATTTTGTCTCAATGATTATAATATTTATATCTAAATTATTTATTGTTGGCGAGCCAACAAAAGTAAATATACTTATGTATTAAAACTTTAAATCAGGACATGATACAAAGTAAAGGTTATGACTAAATATATAATTTAAACTCGTACAAGTCAATAATTTTTGTCTAAAAAATTATATCTATTTTTGTTATAGCTCACATTTATTNATATATATATATATATATATATAACTAGCATGTTTATAAATATAAAATTACCAGGGCTTACTATTGTGCTATTTATATTAACACTATTTTTATTAGTCATTGTCTAAAATAAATTTGGAAATCTATTCGTTTTCAAAAGTTTGTCGCTCTTTGCAAATGTCTTTTGGTTTGAAAACGCTTTTTTTTCACTATTCATGTTACTTAGTGAGAATTAACTTTATGAAATATAAATAACGTTGTTGTCTAACTTATTTAAATAAATCTACACGTATCCAAACGTTTGAATTAATTTACTTTGTCTGTTTTTATAAAGCACCATCTCTAATACAGTTTTAATATGCACGCCATATCGGAATTAACGATTTTTAACGCTCAGCCAGACGTAGTGGCTAAGCTAGGAACTAGACAGTAAGCTGAGCTCTGATTTCAAACCTTGCGGAAAATGAGCTTATTTAATAAGTGAATAGAGTTTTTTTTATTTCCGTGCAATGGAAGGGTTTGAGTTGTTCGAGAAAATAAAGAGCATTTTTAAAGAGTTTTCTTCGCATCTAAAAACTTTTAGCACACAATCTGTGTGTACTCACCCATACTTTAAATACACTTTTTTGTGTGGTGAAGTGAATGTAAGCTATCTCCAAGGTAAGCTAGAAGCCTGGTACACAACCAGTGTGTTTTATAAGTAAAATTCCATATTCCACCTTTAAAAGTAGAAACTAATTATAAAACAAAATTTGTCGACAAATCATCTGGAACATTGATCCATTTTTTCTGGCGAGATCAAACTAATTTATTATTTGACTACATTTATCTTAACCATCCACCATCAGTACCTATTATAACCCCTAAGAAAAATCTTTTATAAAATGCATTACATGCCATTATTACTCTCCAGACGATCAATAATTTATTTAAAGAGCTTAACTTTCTTCATAAATGCTGAACATTATTTTACCCTACTCAAACAATTTATCTTTTGACTATTATGGTATTATTATTATTATTATTATTATTATTATTATTATTATTATTAGGTGTTATGTCTTACAACAGGTTCATTTCTTTTGTCAGTGAACTTAGATCACCAATACGCTCTGTCCTTTGCCTCTTCCTTCAGTTCCCAGAATTTTATTCTTTCCTTCAAGTCATCTAGTGTTTGAATCTTCCTTCTTCCTAAGCTCTTATATCTCTCAAACCTTTCCATCTATGACATCGTACAGTAGACAGTTCCTCCTAAGGACGTGTCCAATACAGTCTGCTTTGTGCCGAAGAGTTAAATCCAAAATGGTTATTTTTTCACCTATTATTTACAGAACGACTTCATTTGTCACCCTGTCTGTCCACCTAATATTCTAAAGTCTCCGCCAGCACCACATTTCAAAGCTAACCATGTGTATCTTTTCCGCCTTCTTAAGATTAAAAGTTTTTGCTCCATACAGTGGGATGCTCCAAATGTAGCATTTCATCAGTCTATTCCTCAATTCCAATTTCAACTTTCTGGTCAGCAGTAACCTCTTATTGTTGAAAGTTTCCTTAGCCATGGCGATCATCGACCTAATTTATGCAGTAGGCATCCTTTGTCAGCAGACTTCCCAGATACTCAAACTGTTTTATATTTTCCAACTCCTGGTTTCCAATTTTTACTCTCGGCGCCTCTTCATTTTTGAAATTGCCATTACTTTTGACTTCTCAATGTTGAGTTCCATGCCATATCTTCTCCCTATCTCCACCAACCGGTCCATCATTTCTTGAAACTCTTATTTATTTCTGGCAAGCAATCTGCATTGTGTAAACCGCGTCCTCCTATCCTGAAATCGCCACATCTCTCTAGGGCTTCCATGACCAGCTACTCTTTATACGAGTTGAACAGACTGGGTGACAAACCGCATCCGCTTCTCAATCCTCTTACTATCTCGACGCTGTTGGTCTTTCCATCTTTCAGTCTCAACTTAACACGCCATCCCAGGTAAAGTTTTGCAATCAGCTTTCTAGCCCTCCAGTTGATGCCGATCTTCTTGAGTATTTCCATTGGTTTATTTCGTTTCACTCTAACAATCGCCTTTTGCCAGTCAATGAAACCAACATATACGTCTTCCTTGACTTCCAGCACTCTTTCTGAGATTATTCTCGGTATATGACATAGAAGAAGTAAATTGTAATTTATTCAAATATTATAGGATTAGTAAAATATTTTATTTATATATGCCATATACCTCCGGGTAAATATGCAGTTTATCATATATTCATATTTGTGATGTTTGTGATGTACTTACCCGAATGCTCTCAGGCAAGATTGTTGATGAAACCTAAATTTAATAATAACACAAAACAATTAAATCACAAATAGTAGTATGATTATTTATTTATTTGATTTGTTTAGTACACTGTATTGTTGAAAAGTTATTTTTATTTGTGTACACTATGTGAGGAATGCCAGGCCTCCACCGTGGTTCGGATTCCACGTTAAACTGTAGGTCCTTCATTTCATCTCACAATCGCCCAACCATTACACATTAGCGTAAGTGCGTATAACCCGAACGGGTAGTAAGACGCGGTGCTAATAATAATAATAATAATATTTGTGTACAGGAATATGATTATGTATTGTCAAGGGTGTTTTAGCAAGGATAGTTCGAGAGTTACGCAAGTAAAGTCCTTCTACTTTTATATCTTCCAAAGTTTCATTTAAGTCCCTAAAATATACAACCAAATGTTTCGAGATACCTGAAGAGATCAACATGCCCATAACGATAGAACCTGCTAGTCATACAAGATAGTAGGTACCTGAGTTTCTACACTAGGCCTACCAGTGTATTAAAAATTCTACATCACTTGTTATATTATCTATTTATAATATCGTTACATTTTATAAACACCCATCCATCACGTATTATTAGAGTGAAGACCAATGTGAAGGCTCGGATAACTTTGGGGAATTATGAGGCAAATATGATAATTATGATAAAAAGAGGTTATTTTACGACAAATAAGCCTAAGGTTCAAGGTTCAGACACTACTGGGGCGGGAATAAAATAATCCATACCAAGGGAGTAAGAACAGGTACTAAAATAGTAGAACATTGTTTCGTTGGATAAGTTTACGGAAGTTTCTGACATTAAGGAGCTTCTAGATAGGTTTCAGGATAGATAGGAGGTTTCAGAGATGAGCCTACGGTGACATGATTTTTAGAGCATTACCCACCTCGGTGGCGTAGTTGGCTAACGCTCTAGTCGTGTTGAGCTCGACTGCTGAGGACGGGGAGATCGAGGTTCAAATCTCGGTTGGGTGAACTGGGGATGGTTTTCCTAAATTGTTTTCCACTCTCCCTCCACGAAAATGCGGGTTCTCTTCCTCTAATCCAACCTTCCCAATTCCTAATCCATTAGCGTAATGAGCACTTAAAGCATATAACCCGAATGGGTAGTAAGACGTGGTGCTAAATAATAATAATAATAATAATAATAATAATAATAATAATTTTAGAGCATCAACAAGGTGTGGAAATATTCACACTAGCCACGGCTGACCGGACACCGGTTACCCCACCTAAATTTTGTGTCAGAGATGCAGTGATTTCTTGCCCAGATGAATGGGGAGCTGTCAAAATTAGTGAGAGCTAGGCGCAGACCTATAAAAAAGTGAGAGAAAATTTCAAAAATAAAAGTTGAGTGAGAACCAGACAAAGCCCTCAAACAAAATGAAAAGATTGGATGAAACACTTTCCAACCCGATTAAAGAGGGACAGCAGGAGATTCTGGATGAGATCGTGATTTCAATACCTTTTTGACGATCGTGACGAAACAAGAGCTTCTAGAAGAAATTCACAAAGCAGAAACAGAGATACAGAACATCAGTTCTACAGAGAAATGTTACGACCAAAAGTTATTAGCAGTAAAAAAGGATACACACGATGGATATGGGGCGTTAGATAAAGCCATCAAAGAGAACTAAGAGTCTTTGACCCAACAACTTGACCAGTACAGGACGAAAGTCAATAAATATACCAAAAAACTTAGTTTGGAATTATGGTGAAAGAGGAACAGAAAGGTCTATAAAGGCGTCACTCCCACCATAGACTAGACTGCCAATGACGGGGAGATCGTGGTTTCATCCTGGTCGGGTGTAGTGAGGATAGTTTTTCATAAATTGTTTACCATTTTATATTCACTCAAATGCGGATACACTGTTCTAAATTCAACCTTCCTAATTCTTAAAGCTATTAGTGTAATTAATAGAATTGTGTATAACCTGAACAGGTAGTAATATGCGGTGCTAAAAAAAGGGTTTTCCCATGGAAATCCGTATCGTCAAGTCCTTATTTGATGCTATATTAAGTGCAACGATGTGAAATATATTTTCTATGAAAGATGTGTTTTGTGGTTGGGGTGGGTGTTTTTATAATGGTCTACATTAAGGCATATGTGTATTGCTGGGTTAAGGGTAAGGTAAAATAATTGCATGAGCGAATAAGTCACAGTCATTGCTTGACACGTCAGTTATATATTACTTCAAAGAGCAACTGAGAGGTAAAGATTATTTCAACATATTTTCCAAGTTTGAAAACCTTTTTAAGGTGTAATGGAAGGAGACGCGATGAAGGGTCAGTGTTTTTTGAGCTGTTATGTCAAAAGAAATGTTTGGAAAACATAAATAAAATATTGCTCTAATACAAACATAGAATTTAATTTTCGTCCCATATTGATATCAAAAGTTCTTGAATATATATCAAGAGCATGGTGGCATTATCTAACAAACTTTTTAAATTAAAAGTAAAAGTTGTTGTTAAATTCTAGAGAATTCTTGACAGATATTCAAGAAATTTTGAGGTCACTGTGTGAAGAAAATTTAATTATTTATTTGTACTGAATCAACATTTTATTTATTTTGGGCCCAAAAAAAGTTTTGCAATAAAAACTGCAAAAAACACTTTATTTTTCTCGCGTACCTTCCATTCCACCTTAAGTAGTTCGACATAATTTATCACTCTGTAGATTGCTGACGTTCTAATAAAAGTGTTCTGGGTTTGATTACTGCTGATGTCTGTGAATGTCTCAGTGCAAACTAGGGTGTTTCTCTTTTTTAAGTGGTAAATTTATGTTATTGGCACAAGTTGCTGTGTTTGGCCTATAATTAGGTTAGCCTTCATGGACATCAAGTTCTTAAAATATATGACATAAGCACAATCGCAAATGATCCCGTTCAAATTATCTCTAAGTGTATCTATACTTGAACTATTTTATTAAGTTAATAGATACACTGGGTGACCTGGCGGTCAAGGGGTAAGGTGTCAGACTTCTGTGCTGGCGGCCGGGGTTCAATCCTCGGTCCCGGCAAAGATCTGATTACCAAACCCTTCCTTCACCTCTGACAAGACATCTTGTAAATGTGGGGAATGCCAGGCCTCCACCGTGGTTCGGATTCCACGTTAAACTGTAGGTCCTCCATTTCATCTCACAATCACCCTACCATTACACATTAGCGTAAGTGCGTATAACCCGAATGGGTAGTAAGATGCGGTGCTAATAATAATAATAATAATAATAATAATAATAATAGATACACTGATAAGGTTTAGTATCCCAAGAAATATCATCATTAATATCAATTAATTGATCAAAAAACTTTAGAATATTATTTGACACATGATTAATAATAAACACTAATGTAATAATAGTTCATAAAAAATTAAAAATTAGCTAAATATGTATATTTTTTCTCTCTTTAAGATCTACTATTAGTCGGGGATGTCCACATATTTAGTTAGGGGTAAGTTATGTGTAATTTAAAGAAATTATACCAAAATTCTCTTGTAGGGAGATTGGGAAGCTATTTATGAAAATACACCTTGGGACACCACCAAACTAGAAATAATTCTTTTCGCTTTTGTTCGTGAGTCCACTGATGTGGGTAGATAAAAATGTTCCAAACATTGATTGACATTCATCAGCTTAAAAAAAAATATCAGACTTCATCCTCTCCCCTCTATTCAACCCCCCTCCACCCCGCTCACATTAGTTCACCGAGTGAGCCTGTTCCCTGCCCCTGTCCCTTATATTGAGCACTTCAATGCCTCACAGCATGAGATAACAAACATTCCCGCCATAAACATCTGTCTCGTCAAGTGATTATTTGTGTGGGGTTCCATTCATTCTTTATTTATCTCCCTTTTCAAAGCTTTCCATATTGACAGCTCAAAAGTGCCCGACAACATTAAATTGGAAATGAATTTTACTTCAGAGGACAGGTGGTTGTACCATACCTAAACTAGAAAGTAACCCCTGAATTTGGGAATTTTTCTAGGACAGCTTATAATAATAATAATAATAATAATAATAATAATAACAGCCACATCTGACTACCCGTTCGGGGAATATTCACTTACGCTAATGCGTAATGGTAGGGTGAATGTGAGATGAAATGAAGGACCTACAGCTTAACGTGGAATCCGAACCATGGTGGAGACCTGGAATTCCCCACATTCACAAGATGTCTTGTCAGAGGTGAAGAAGGGTTTGGTAATCAGATAAATCTGTGATTGAACCCCGGACCCCCAGCACAGAAGTCTGACAACTTACCCCTAGACCACGCTTCTTAATATTTGTTCAGGCTGTACGCTTATGAACTAATTACGCTAATGGTTTTATGGACGAGATAGGTTTTATTTATAGGAAGTTTACCTGCGTTTAAGACGAGTGAAAATCCATTTAGGAGAAACTACCCTCAGTGCACCCGAGTGAGATTCGAACCTCGATCTCCCTTTCATCGGCAGACTAGGTTACTGCAAGAGTAGCGCCTTAGACCACGTGGTCATTTTCGAGTAAAAAACTAACAACTATCAGCGACCTAATCGAGATTCAACCCCTATCTTTTTGACTAGTCAGGCCCGCTAACGCTTACCTACAGTAATACAAATTTAGGCAGCCCCTTCTAAATAAAAAACAAACAAATTTTATTGTTTCCTACGTTGATATGTTTTTTATAGTAATTAATATCATTACAGGTGATGGCTGATAACATGATTTGACGCATGACTGTATGAAAGTAATTCTAGCAAATTTTGTACAACCTTTCCTACCGTGCTTTTTACTAAATTTATATTAGTCACAAAATATTGGTCCCACTGAATGCATGCGTCTGACAACTGATATTGTAGTCCCGGGTTAGATTCCTACCATTGCTTTTAATTTCTACCGAGGGGCTGAATCTTGGGTTGGGATTCAGCTACTAAGCTAGTTTGACATCCGTGTGTTGATTTTGTTAATGTGTCCAGGGAGTGCTCATTAAATATCCCTAGGAGTAAAATCGTCTACCATACACTCGTAGCTAAATACCTGGAACGATAATTGGCTAAATACCAAAACCATCCCTATGTGTAACATTTCCATTCCTATATGGCTACGAGTTTTAATTTACAATGTTAATCACAACCTATCGCAGGAGCTTGCGATATGTAATACATGTAAATTTTAATTAAGTTCGTTGCTTTACAAACGTGTGTGTAAATTACAATTTTTTTTTTCTAAACTTCCATGTGCGTGTCTACGTGACGCCGGGATAAATAATATGAGGAGTAAATGAAATGGAAAAAGGTCATAATGAAGCTATGAAACCATTATAGCAATGTGTGTTGTTTATTATGGTTAGAAGAACGCCGTTGTGGTCTATTGTACCTGGCTATAGATCCATAGGTCCCAGGTTAGACCCCCGACGATTCTAGACTTTCTTTCTTTAAAGCAGTGGCTTTGGTACGGGGTCAACTCATCCTCCTGATGACCATTGAGGAGCTATTTGAATGAAAACCGAGACAAACGGCTCGAGGGTACTTTGTGCTAGCCACATGACACACTCTATCCGCATATGTTTGCACTATTTTTGTCAACAAATGGTGGCCACGTGGTCGGTATGGCTCGATTGGGGGCTGACAAGCCATGAAGTATATATGTATATATAATTATATATATAATCTCCTTGACCTCAGCCCACAATCTTGAGCCATACCAACCGAGTGGCCACCGTCTGTTGGCGAAGATATATATATATATGTTTAAGCACTTATGTATTTTTATGTATATATAATATATGTGTGTATAACCTATATATATATGTATATATATTTATATATATTATATACATATATATTAGTAAAAATAATATATTAATTTATAAAATGGTGGGAAACAAAACAATTGATGGTCATATAGAATAATAGTATAAAATAAGACAAAAAGTATGAAAATATAGAAATACATCCTAAAACTCCTCCTCCGCCTCCCCTAGTTAGACCAATCAGTTTCAAATATAAACCGAAAAACTAAGAAAACGTTAGGGCCAAATTAATAGGTATAGGACTTGCTTCAGTGGCCGAATGGTCTAAGGCGTCACTCTCGTGTCAGACTGGCCTGGCTGGTGATTATTTGGGTCTGCACTAGGAGTGGTTTTTCCTCAATTGTTTCTATCTTTCATTTCACGCAAATCCGTGTAGATTACATCTAAAATGATTCCTTCCTCATTCTTATTCCATTAGAGCACTTATCATAATATTTATAGCTTATGCACATCACCTTTACAGGTAGTAGGACAGTAATTAAAAAGATATACATATAGGTATAGGCTATAATAATGATAGTAACTTTTATTGTATATATTCGTATGTCACCGGCAAAGTGTGAAAACCAAGCGTTCTATAAAATGCCAGAGTGGTTTTGGTAAAGTACAAAATAAACTAATTTTGCTGTTGTATTTCACACGTATTTTCAAGTTCTTTGTCTTTTTTAAGTCCTGGAATATGTCATCGATTCTTTTATCCAGTTATATGTAAGTATTGCACTGTTTTCTTGCAAGTTCACCTAATTCCTAGGATGTAAGTTGGTCAGAAAAGGTTATTTTAGAATAGGGTAGTTAGGTAAGGTTAGGTTAGGTTAGCTATTGTTCTTGGTAATATATAATGACTTGTCAATTTATACTAAACTTTTCTTTGAAAAGTATGCAATACAACAGCATAACTAATTTATTTCATACTTTGCTAAAACCCTTAGGATTTATATAGAATGCCTAGTCATTTTATATAATGCCAGGTTTACACACATTGCTGTTAACATATATATCTAGGAAATACCTTGATAGTAGGTCGAGTGAGGGATCCACTTGAGGTACTGCACTTAGCCACAACCCGTACCACTACACCAGGATCAGGAGAGGTTGAGATGATTTGTCCAAGAGGCCAAGCAAGAGGAGGCTAACCATAATCTGGTGTCGTTCATTACAAGGTTTCCATTTTATGAGTTATATTTCTGTACATTCCATTTCCTACGGTGATTTTTTTACTTGATGCTCTGTTGTTTGATAACCTAAACAATTTTCCCAACATATTGATATCATTATTTGTTTCTACTATTTTCATAGCTAATATCATTAATTGGCAGCAACTAACTCTCAGATATCGAATGAGCCTCTTTTGGTTTATGTGTGAATATTTATTAAAGCACTTATCAATTATAATATTGTTTCAGAGTTTCATATACAGTCCAATTATCATTTAAAGGACTTTTAGAAAACACAGTTTAGAGATATTTAAATTATTAGATTAAGGGTAAAATAACATAATATAAAGGACATTAAATCACATTTTTATAGAAAGAAAAGGGGGGAAATAGTTTAGAGAGTAACATGTTAGTACATTCAGTAAAGATTCAAACCCTAACCTGTCCATCACCTGAAAACCAGACTAGACGAGACCGACGCTATTGTCAAAGTGCCAATCGGTGCGGGATGAATGTGGTTACAATAATATACTTCTTTATATGACCAATCCTCATCGATGTTCCGCTGCCTTTATGCAAGATGGGAGTTTTAAGGACACGAGTTAATGACCATATTTTTGCAGTGTCTATATCAAAACAATATTTCTCCCGTAGAAGCATAGAGTTCAATTTTCTTCCCGTGTTGTTATAAACAGTTTTTAATTATATGTCAAGGGTGTACTGAAATTTAATGACAACTTTCTTTTTCTTTTCATTTAAAAGTTTGTTATCTAATGCCGCTATGCTCATAACAGCTATTCAATAACTGTGGACATCACCATGAGAAGAAAATTAAACTTTATGTTTCCAAGGGAGCAATATTAATTAATTTTGGCCAAAAAAAAAAAGTTATGATATAAACACTGAAAAAAAACCTGCCCTTAGCTCGCGTATATTGCACTCTCACCTTAACGGTGACCAAGTTTGTTTTGACGTTTTCAGCGCGTGGAAGGGTTATGTGAGACCTATCCCTTTCCTGTTAGTTGACGCAGTTCTAGGATAGATCTCTCGTGGGTGCATTGAGTATAGTACAAGTTGTTCAAGTTGAGTTGCGTTCCATCTAGTCAGTTATAGTTAGTCGGTGACCAACAAGGTTCCTGTCTTAGCTATGGCATTCCAACGACACAGACGGGCCAACATAATAGTCACGTGATCGAGGCATAGTCCTTGATTTATTATTATTATTATTATTATTATTATTATTACTACTACTACTTAGCCTGTATCTTTGAGCACGAAAACTTAACCTGAAGCTCGTGTTGTCTAGTTTACAAGTGATGGGAAGTTTGGTGTTCGAATTCCGGTCGGGTGTACTTAGAATGTTCATCCCGAAATGGTGGTATATTACTTTTTCTCCACACAAATTCATGTTCCTTTCTTCTAAATCATTACTTACTCATCCCTTTCCAATTAGTGTAGTTAAATATGGATGGCCCGGACAAGATGTGAGAAGCAGTGTAAAAACAAACAGGACCTCCATATGTATTTAATTGCTACTATTGCCACCCACATCAGTGGTCATATGGTCTGAGGTAGTGGTCGGTGACTTTTTTAGACCCTGATCAACTTAAACACTTATCAAAATTTCCGCGATCATCCATAGTTTCTCTACTATACTTTTTCATTTTTCTCCCCTATACTTCTTAAATTTATACCTTAAATTATACCTTTCCTCACGTCATTATTTAAAAAAAAAAAGTAGAATAAATATATACATTTTTATATCAAACTAATTGATATTCTTATAATATTAGCGTTTACGACCGATCAAGTTAATTTTGGTCACATAAATATTATTTGAAAATACATGATATATTTGCGAGTTTGGAAGCGCAAAGTGATACTTATCAACACATCTTACTACCCGTTAGGGTTATACACTTAAGTACTAATTACATTAATGGGTTAGAAATTGGGGAGGTTCAATATAGAGGTAGTGAACCAACATTTGCGTGGAGTGAGAGTGGAAAACAATTTAAGAAAAACCACCCCAGTTCACCCGAACGAGATTCGAACCTCAATCTCCCCGTTCTCAGCAGTCTAGATCAACAAGAAACTAGCGCTTTAACTAACTACGCCACTGAGGCGGGTTAGAAGCGCAGGGGTTGACTTTTAATGACGAAGCAGTTTTCTTACGCGATCGACTGAAAATTGCCGTGAGATCGACCGGTTGCCGCCCCCTGACCTAAGGTATCAAGCTTGCAACATACGACAACGCTGGTGATAGAAATTCAAGATTTGAATCTCAGCCGAGTGTACTAGAGGTAGTTTTTCCACGTGTGACCAAATCCCTGTAATTTTCCTACTCTCTATCCATGTTAATACGGATGCAATTCCTCAAATTCCTACCATTTATTTTAAGCAATTAATAGTTATGATTTTAAACTTTGTTTTTAATAATTACTCTAGACATGTTCATCGAATTGTTTAGTTTTTACGAAGCTGCCACATTATGTTTGGATACAGACTGTATTCGGTACTTTAAACTGTAATGTTGGTGTTGATACGAGCCGCTGGTGTTGGCGTCAGTGTATCTCAGACGCCTGAGCCACGTGTTCAAGGCGCTTAATGAGCTTTGCGAGGGATACCACGTCTTGAAGCCTCGTTATCAACGCGGACCCGCTTCTGGCTTCATCTCTTCTTCAACATCTGTTCTGCTTCCTTGTTACTTACTTCTCTCTGCTTGAACCGGCTCGCGATGGCTTCCACACACACATTTTTACTATATAGCGGGATTAGGGATGGAAATATGGAGAAATATTCTATTTCGGTGATCGCACAAAATACGTCGCCTACCTTCACTCTGGCTAAACACGATTTGGAAGGGAAGGGTTTAGCTATGGAACTCCAACGTCAAAATGTTCACTTTTATTTGTAGTAGTAACAATCAGTATTTTGTTTGTTTAAACTTTTGACATACTTTAAAGGATAAAGGTCAATAAGTTAGCTCCAAAAGAAATATATCGACACTAACGTGGAGAGAGTGTGAGAAAACAACAACTAAATGAATTTAAAACTCAACCTCAAGTGTATCCAGCTGAAATACGAACTCCTACCGCTACGTCAAAGGATACTAAGATAAATACGAGTCTAACAGCCGAGATTCACTGACCACTGCTGCTAATAGGGGTAATATATATTGCCATGACAGTGCTCAAGATTAATAACCTAAGCTGTCTACCATAAAATCAAATTCATACCAGATGATGAGGGTGGATTTTAGAAAATAATTTATAAGTATTCAAACAGAGACAATCAATATACATACATATAATATATATAGGCATATCATTATATTAAATGTGTAATCAATGATTTTATCTAATATTAAATAATTCAATTCATAAGAAAATAAGTTATTGTGTTATTAAATCTACCGTAAAGAAAACAATCTCGCTCTTGTATCAAAAATTATGTTATCTTTTACCAGGCCTTGCACAGGGGACAAATCACTATGGCATTATATCTTTAAGTTCTAAGCAATAAACTTTGATTTATTCTTGGTTCAATTCCTTGGGGAATTGATGTTTCTAAAGATCCAAGAGATGCCTGATTAGTTGAGTTACGAATATTTTATGAATTATTTTTAAGTTCAGCCCTAAGTGCTAATAACGGCTAGCCAGTGTTAAAATGTACTATATTTACTCTACATTATTATTACTATTAGCACCGCGTCTTACTACCCGTTCGGGTTATACGCACTTTAGCTAATGTGTTGTGGTAGGGTGATTGTGATATGAAATGGACGACCTACAGTTTAACGTGGAATCCGAACCACGGTGGAGGCCTGGCATTCCCCACTATATGTACACAATCTATGAAAATACATACTCTACTAAATTATCGTTTAATTTTTTTTTAATATCCTTTATATCACAGCTGGATTATTATTATTTGCCAACCAGAAATTTAGGGGAGCTTTGGTATTGTTCCAGGGGGTGCTAGCGAAGATATCTACTAAGGGTTTATGAGTTCATCCTGCTATTCATGTGATAGATAAATATATATAGGCGGCCTAACCTAGATCTGAGGAGGTATTATTAGATTACTATCCGAAGCTAAGTTCATTTTTAAGTCACGTGGGGAGATAATCGGGATGTTTTCAACATTTTGGTCAAATTATCTTCTTATCTTGTTTCAAATTTGCTGTTCCACGCACTGGTGGGAGCTTGTACTGGATGTCAAGATAATCTTATCTATATTGCGGGTGATGACGAGAAAGCCGGAGCTCAAATTATGATGGGTGTCTCGAGGATATTTTTTTCCTAAAGCGGTTCCCCACTCTCCCTCCACGCTAATGAAGGTACATCTCCTCTCAATTATACCTTTGTAATATTTACTCAATAAGTGTAATTAAATGTATTTAGTTTGTACGGGCAGTAAAATACAAAGTTGTTTATTTAATACATTAAAAATATAGTATAAATAATCTTTTAGAAAATATTGACACATATTTTGTGATAAAGGGTGACCTGGTGGTCTAGGGGTAAGGTGTGAGATTTCTGTGCTGAGGGGTCCGGGGTTCAACCCTCAGTCTAGGCACAGAATTATCTGATTGCCAAACCCTTCCTTCTCCTCTGACAAGACTTGTGAATGTGGGGAATACCAGGCATTTTATCTTACCCTACCATTATACACATTAGCGTAAGTGCGTATAACCCAAACGGGCTGTAAGACGCGGTGCTAATAGTAATAATAATAATATTAATTGTGTGATCAACATTGATAACATTTTCTATGTTGTTAGTATTATTGTGCCAATATCGATAGCATCTATCGAAAGTGACAGTTGCAGGTCACATGACTTGACTTATGGATGTATAATATATATCTTGCCACCATTTTCATACTCTAATAACATAGCAGATGCGAAATACTCGTGTAGATACTTACAACAACTATCCTGATGCGATCGTAATGAAACCGATGTTTCACAGTCCTAGCAACGCACACACAAAATAGCTGAAAGACACACAACGTATTCTCGTCTTGTAAATATCCTCTTAGAATAAAGTATAGGGTACATGAAAAAATAGTTAACCTCCCGTGAAGTTCATTAGGTAGAATCTCGCCGAGTAATATCGCCAATGGACGGGTGGATAAAGAAGTCAGCATTAAGCTTAGGGGACCCTGGTTCGAGGAAAATATAACTAATTTGATTTGTATGCGTGTTTCTTTATCTGTAGATTGTACAATACCTATTTCTAGGCTTGGTTGTGTAAGACCATATGTTATATTATAGGTTAAGATAATCATAAGTCCTCAAGTGCTAAGACTTTATATTTGTAAATTAGACGTTAATTTTTTAAATGTATTTTTTTAGTATCACTTCTTATCGTTCGTGTTAAACGCCTATTTTACTAATTAAGCTTATAGGTTAGGGATCAAGAAGGTTGAATTTTATTAGAGGAAGTGTTCTCGAATTTTCTTGGGGAGATAGTGCGAGACCATTTAAGAAAAACCACTCTCAGAGCATCCGACTGGGTTCGAACTACGTTCTCCCCGTCATCGTTAGCTTAATCTATTGCTAGAGTGATGTGTTAGATTATACGCCCATCAACTCTGGTAAAGTTCAAATTATTACCCAAATATTAGGAATACTTTTATTTTGAATATCCCAATCTCAAAGATTAAGTATATGTACCACCGAAACGAGTAAGCATTAGTAATTAAAATTAAAATTACACGTTTTGGTTCTTGTTTATTTAAAAGGGGAGAGGGATTTTCAAATTTGTTCTTGGCTTTTTTCTTTCTCTCAATCTCTTGGAGAGAGAAGTATTGTGATCGTTAAAAAATTAGCTCGAGATTTTGATAAATATTGACGTTTGATAACCCCCTGAAACCGAAAAAGTGGTTTACTCGATGCTGTCTGCCTGTCTGCGTGTATCTCCGACTAGACCCTACGCCATTTAATCGATCGGGCTTAAACTTGGCATCTAGTGTTTTCATAAGGTTCGCCCAAGGAATGTTTGGAATTAAATATCCAACTTTAAAATCAAGGGTAGTTTCCCGAAGGGGAAACAAGAGAATAAATCTATTACTTGAAATCCATTCTAACGATTTTGATTAAATTTGGTCTATTCCCATTGTTTAACGTTATAATAAAATGGCAACTTTGGCTATCAAATTAAAATTATTTAAGGGTAATTTACATAAGTGGAAATTTCCAATTTTGATTATATATTCCCAACTATTTGAGATACACAATAACCTGTCATTGTAAAGTTTAAGTACTATTATAAATACAAAAGTTTTATTTGTAGTTTATATTTATAACACCAATAGTTTCTAAGCTATTAGCAAAAAGTATATTTTTTATTAAGCTCTTTGAAATATTAAATTGATCTTTTTGCTCTTTGCCAAACTGAGATTTTCATTTTGTAATGTCCCAAGTTGTGAACCCCGCATTGTTTCGAAAAGAAAGAATGAGATAAGTCTGCAGCTTTGAATAATTTATTTATATTTTAAATTCGGGAATTATCTTTATTATATAATATTATTTTAACTATTCATTTTCATTTTAGAATATTTAAGACTTTTAGGCAGTTTAAAAGATAATACTTTTTTTTTACTGGATGCGTTGGACATTGAAACAAAGGGAAAAGCTGATACAGCACAGAGTTATAGTTCAAAGAGAAATACACCTTTTCCTTAGTTACAGAGTGGTTGCATTGTCCAACCAACCAGAAAGCCAGGATTTAAACTACTCTCATGTGATAGGTCAAGATTGTCAGGCCACATTGGTGCAATCTACGATGTCATCAGAATTTTTAAAAATAACTCTATCAAGGAACGAACTCTCACTAATACCCGATAGGAGACGCGCAGTGACCAGTGCGGCGACAAGACGTATGTTGCGCGTCACCGCATATTTTAATAACTAGCCCCCTTCCCCTTAAAAAAATATTGTAAGGAATACTGTAAAACAAAGCTTCAAATCATCCATCATGTCAATATAAAAACAAAACTTTTTTTCCTTAATTTTTTTGAAAATACAGTCCTACCATCACTGTATAGCCCCTCCCTCTTTTTATCCTCCCTCCTATTTCCATCTCATTCCTCTTTCCTAACCCCTACCCNACTATCGACATTTTTATGAGGAATAAATTAAATTTTCAAAATAAAATATAGCCTATGTTACTCGCTGATAATGTAGCTTTACATAGGTGAAAGAATTTTTAAAATCGGTCCAGTAGTTTTTGAGTTTATCCATTACAAACAAAAAAACAAAAAATTAAATCTTTCCTCTTTATAATATTAGTATAGATAATAATGATATAGTATGTACGGTGAACTGCGTATAAACGGGTTGGTTGTATAAATTGAATTTGTTAATGATTTCAGTAATAATATATAAAAGAATATGTTCCAACAATAAATCATTATAAAAGTGATCAAGGTATTTTTATTGTTGAAGTGGAAATTTTCTTATATGATAACCGCGTAGATGCGAGAAACTGAGCTAGCCAAGGATAGATATCGTAATTATAAGTCGTCTTTGCAAGTTCTACAGTTGTCGCCCAACTAAGGGGCATTACATCGTCGAGGGTGGAAGAGGAGTTCTTTAATTGGAGCCCAACACTGGGGCCTTCATCATAAAAGTCATTATAAGAACTCTACACTCTTTCTCAAAGTTTCTCTAACAGTGTATATTATTTCATTTATGCTCTTTGTTGAAGTGTAAGTTATATTATTTCATTCAGTCTGTGGTGTACCGTACTATTTATATATGTTGATAATTTTATACAACACACACCACTAAGCTTATGTGTATTAGTTCTTACTAGCCTTCTAGGTTATTTGCATATTTATACAATTGGTAAGTTTGGGTAAGATAAGGAAATGTACCTTCATTGAGAAATCACTAAAGTAAAGCAGGCTGGAACTAAACCCCGACGTTCCTGTCACTGGCAAATCAGAGAAGACGTCTGCCCACCGATGTGAATTTTATTTTGTTTCTCTTAGTGGGTTATTTAACATGAAATAACTTAATAATCAGATTATACAAAAAAAAAAGACTCACAATCTAGCTTAACCTATGGGGCCGTTCTTAAATTACGTAAGTCGTAAGTTTTTTGGGGAGGCACGCTGGGGTTTGGGGGGCTTAGAAGATTACAATCCATATTCCGTAAGGTTTTTTTTTTTATCAATGTTTATGATGAAACCAAATTGGAATTATTTTGTCACCAAATAAATATATTAAGTACATATTATAACATTTAACTTATATTTAATTTACTTACTGCGGTAAGATTATTTTAAAATGTCATATAACTCGCTTTATTAACAATCCTTGTGTCTAAAAATAAACAAACGATTAAAATATAGTCTATCAAATCCTAAAAAATTACGTAAGCTAGAGAGGTTGGTAAGAGTGAAGGAAAATCTTACGATCCTTACGTCGGGGAAGGGAGTTGAAAATCATGAAAAAGAGCCTTACATAACTGAGGACGATGCCTATGAACAGAACTGAATAAACTAAGGGTGCAAACACTGTGCCCAAGATATAATTTGTTTCAAGAGAAAGATTGTGTTCATACAGAACCAGAATTGTTATTTTGATATAGCCAGTAGAGCCTATCTTCCACTTACTCTCTCAGCTGCTAAGCTTGTTGTTTGTATTTTAGTTTGATGACCCGTCTTGTCGTACAATTGTTTTACTCGAATCTCAGGGCAGTATTTATCGTAAGAATTTAGAATACAAAGTTGTACTAATTTTTTATTTAAAAAATTGAGTGTACAGTACATAGGAGGCCTTTGCCACTTGTGGAAAATAGAAATATTTTATATTATTTTACATTGTTTTTAAAGTTAATTCAGAGAGATGAAGAGGGATGATATCTGTGTCGGGGAGACCATGTGGCTAGGAGGTTTAGGCTTTCTTAGAAATAAAACCTACCCTCTCCCTTATTGAATATTTTCTTTCCTATAATTTTATTTCACTCACCTCTGATATTCTACATTATTAAACTGAAAACTTGCTATCATCAAATAAATGTTAAATTTTTTTTTTATCATTTTGGTCCACGTTATTATACTAGTATAAAGAAATAATAATATGGAGTACAGGGTGGATATGAACTCTACCGATTGTTCAGGGATGTTTGATGAGTGTTTTTATATAAGGAGCCCATGGTCTCCAGTGCTACATAGTTGCATTTCGGTCGTTTGGTACCCCAATGACCTTCTTATCTGTTTACATGGAATGTGTGTCGTGTTTGCGAACAGAACGTAGCCGTTGACTCAAAGTAAGCTCTGTGAAATGCACCTCATCCCCCTTCGCCTTCAGGCTTCCACACAACTGCTTAGTCCTAGTCAGTGTTAGTTGTTCGGAGTGAGTGATACGGTATGAATGAGTTTATTTATGCTGAGTTCACCGATATGCACCTCACGTAAGGTTATGCAGGATGCACTGGAAGAGCGGCCCGATGACGCTATCAGGAGCTGTTCCCACAGCGATGGCAACCTCATCACAGCCGTACATAGGCACCTACGAGAAGATGGGATATTCTGTGTTAGTATGCATGATACTGGCTATGAGAGGTATGTCAGAAGACCCGAACTTGAACGAGAAGTGTTAGATGCGGTTGGTGACAATCCTGCCACCAGTAGTCGCCGCATTGCACGAGATGTGAACGTGAGCCATGGAACTGTTTTGAACATCTTACACGAACAGCTATTGCACCTGTATCGTCAACAGAAGTCTCACGCATTGCAGCCAGTGGACTTTCTACATCAAGTGGTGTTTGCAAATTGGTTATTACAGCAATATGCATACAACCCCCATTTTTATGCTTTCGTACTGTATACCCACGAGGCAATATTTACAAGAGACAGTCGGAATATTCATATCTAGGCTAACGAAAACCCACATGCACTGCAGTATCACGCCTATCAACAGACAATTTTGCTGTGATTGTATGGGCTGGTATAGTAAACGATTTTGGGTTCGGGCATTATGTACATCCCGACAGACTGAACGGAGTTGTCCACATAACGTTCCTTGAACATGTCCTCTCAAAGTTGCTGGAAGATGTACCGCTGATAATTCACGGGTTTATTTGGTTTAAAGATGACGGACCACCGGCACACTCTGCGCGCTATGTTCGGTACCAACTTGATGTACAGTTTGGGCAACGATGGATTGGTCGTGGTGGTCCTACTGTTCCATGGCCAACTTGGTCCCCAGATATGACGCCGATGGACTTCTTCTGGGGTCGTGTGACGAGCCTAGTTTACGAGACTCCCGTTTACACTCCCATGGACCTGGTTGCTAGGATTGTCACAGCTGCTGAAGATGTACGCCGATCTCACGGGATGCTAGAGCGTGTGTGACAGTCCATGACACTTCGCTGTATAGTGTGCCGTGATAATGGTGGTCGACATTTTGAACAGCTGCTGTAGATAAACAGTTATGTACAGTACGTACAGTAACATAACAGGTATTCAACAATAATGTAACAAACGTGTACGTGCTTTATCCTGAGGGTTGTTGCATTACCCATGTTATTTGTGTTGTAATTTGTGGTTATTTGTTCCTGTACTAAATGATATTACAGAAGTCAAAAGGTAATTAGCAGTTGAGTACTTTCTTTGTAATATCACAATCCATCTGTCACGGTCCAAGATACATTATCTCAACTTACTAGTAATGAAATACCGGAGATCATGGATTCCTTTTATAAAAACAACTCAGAAAACATCCCTGAACAACCTCTGAACGTTTGTCGGTAGAGTTCATATCCATCCTGTATAGCTGGGTGTTATATTGGTCATTTTGACTAACAGCTATTCGGCTGTTTACTGATTCATGTTTAAAGATTTTCGGACGGTCTTTCGGTGTTTTATACATTTAATTACATAAATAGATGATATCATTATAAACTTCCACCCTCAACTTCCTGTGTCCATAATATAATATAATTTCTAAGAATCTCAGACAGGCAATAGAATTCATGAACAAACACATAAATGCAAGAGATAATTAATTATTTGATTAAGTGTTAGTGTTCCATTTACCATTAAACACGCTCTAAATAGTTTCTGAAGGCATCCAAACTCCAAAATTTCACTGGGAGTTACAAGAAAACATTTTTTAAAAATGGCTGGGCTAAGATCACGCCAAATGGTGTATTTTTTTAATATTGTCTAGGTGAGGACCACTCCTAAAACATAGCATCTAAAGCGATGCGAGCTTCTATATTTTCAAAAGACAACACTAAATAGCTTCTAAGGATATCCAACTTTCAACAAATGTCAGCGGGAGGCTCTTGCTTGAAGGGTGAAACCACCATTTTAAACATTTATGCTAATTATAGCCACTCCGAAAAAAAGTTCCACAGACATTGAATCGAAAGTGTAAGATGGAGAATACTGGGGGAAGCCAGTCAACTTTTGCACAGTTCAGCAAAACCTGTAGCAGCGGCCCTGCCTATACAATATCCATAATTCTACATACCCATTCGTGGCACCAAATATTTACTAATTGGATAGCTGGATGAACCCCTATACAAATTGTAATTATCATTGTTAGCGTCAAAGGATTGTGGTCGATTCCTCTAAAGAATATAATCCTTTGCAATTCTCATCAATGGATTGCACATGTATAAATAAATGATGCCTTTATGATTAAACCCACCGCCTTTCATTATAAAAGTAAATATAGTAGTTAACTTTAACTATATTTAATAATTATTATCAATGTCGTCGCTTTATTAAGTTAAACACAGAGTTTTGTTTTAATCATGACGGATTTGTCCTCCCCCCCCCAAAAAAAAATAATAATTAAAGGAAAACAATAACAAAAGAAATTGGAGTTCACAAAAAATGTATTCCCATACATCTTCAAAATGACTAAATTTAAGCTCCCTTGACACTGTAATTAAACAAATATTTTTATGTTTTTAATTCAACCACATCGCCTTTTCCTCTTTAATAACCTCGTCAATTACGTTAACGTTAACATGATATCACGTCATATTAAAAAGCAACAAGACAGGCGCGGAATATAAAGCAGAACTGCCAACCTTCAAAAAATACAATTTAAGTCTTCCTCGTACCGCGGTGGAGGCTTATATCAATCCTAGACAGCAGAAAACGAATTGGGTATGTGCGAGAAACCCTGGGCTGGATATGTAGGGGGGGGATTGCTTCATTCCAATTAGATCACAGAACAGAATCATAATCCCTCACAGATAAGACTGTTAACTATGTTTTTTTATAAGCTACCCACAAATTACACTAAATCTATGTATAAAAGTATTATGTGAATATTAAA
Organism: Timema monikensis; assembly: GCA_902151445.1. Taxonomy (NCBI): domain Eukaryota; kingdom Metazoa; phylum Arthropoda; class Insecta; order Phasmatodea; family Timematidae; genus Timema; species Timema monikensis. The sequence goes on along the minus strand of CABFVZ010000108.1, from coordinate 674,852 downwards.
AATACATTATCATTCGTCTGTGGGGATAATTGAAAAGCACAAGTGGACCCTTCTCCCTTAAGTCTCTCCAGTTGGAATTTAATCGGTATACTGACCCTAATGTTTGCTATAGTTAGAATGCATGGGAAGAACCTTACCCGACAAGTCAAAACGTTATTAAATACAGTCAACTCTGGTTTTAGTTAACTCGGTTGTAGTGAACATTTGGCCACAGTGAACCTAATTCATTGGTCCCAGACCACATACATTTCAATGTGTGTTAAAAATAATAATTTATAATGAACCCTCAACTTTTGTTTTAATGAACATAAAAATTTCCCCTTTCAATTATTATTGTCATTTTAATATAATAATTCTTTAAATACATTACTTTTTCGTTGTTTGAACTTTAAGACACCAATTCTCTACCTGAGTTCTTGTTTAGGTAGCACAAAGTATAGAATTTGGAGGGGGAAGGCTGAACTTAAACAGTCACTGTACTCATTGACCTGGCTCAAGTTTTAATACATTTGTCTGCAGCAAGTAAAGGAAGACAGTCTTCTGAATTGTGTTAATAAGACAGGAGTTAAAGGACAGTGAATGACAGTATGTGGCCATTTAGTAATTGTTTTCATTAATACCTCTCTTTGAGAGGGTATATGGAGCTCAAAAAGTTGACTTTTCTACTGTTTAGTTTTTTTGAATGCATGGATAGTGTGAAATCAAGTGTGGAAAAAGCACACATTCTAGAGAAGGATCTAGAAAAAACAATAACTAAAACAGTATACAATAAACAGTAGCATATAACAGATTTTTTTAAAAAGATTAATTAATAGATTTCAATAAATGGTGATTGTATTTGAACTCTTATTTTGTTTGTCACCAACCCACTACTTTAAGATTGATTAAAAATCAGTTTTAGTGAACTTCGAACATATTATACAAAATATCTGATTCCGTAGAGGTTCATTATAACCTAATTACTCTAATGGGTCAGGGATGAGGCAGGTTGAATTTAATGAAATTGCACCCTTGAAAGTGGAAAACTATTTATGAAAAACCACCTTCAGTGAAACCAACTGGTCTCTAACACCGATCTCCTTGTCATCAGCTGTCTAGTCTATTGCAAGACTAGCTTTCTTTCATTAGATAGTAATCAACAGTTATTAATATTGTACTTTTAACACACTACTTAACCCAGGGGATAGCTTGAGAGAATATCGAAGAGGAAATTTACCCTCTATATTTTAATCAGAGGATGGCAAAACTAAAAGGAAAATTACACGTGAAATACCACTTCAAGTACAGCCTCAACCTTTCTATGAGACCCTACCGAAGAATAAGTGCAATGAGAGATAACGTCTCGAACCATTCGGTACATGATGTGGGTGTTTGTTGCAGTCCAATTTTCCTAGGAAGAACCTCCTCATCTCACAAAGAGAAAAGTTATTATGTCTACTTTCACGTGTCCATACATTAGGTCTTACTGATCTTCATCTATCACTTTAGATAGATATTATTAATATTTATGTAATAGTTCTTAAACTATGGTAAAATGTAAAATCACACTAAGAATATATTAAAAAGAAGTTACTACAGTTTAATTTTAATATTACTACTAACCACTGACAAACAAATGGAGTAAAAAATAAACATGTAGACCTCAGAGGTGTTAAATACCGTTTAGTTGTAGTACTTTAGACACTTACCGGCCCAATATTATAGTGGTCAGCTCACCTAGCTTCCAGCCCATGTGTACAGGGCTCGATTCCCGACTGGTACCATGGATATTTTTCTCTGAAGTAGGATTACACCAATGGTCCCCAGGGTCTGTTTAGGCTTAAGTTAGGTTAAATGTTTCTACTGGTTCTACAATCTCAAATTCACTATCACCATGACCTCATTTTAAAAGGACATGGAAAGAGCTTTTACTGAAATAATGTACAATTAATACATTCGGGAAACCTCTGGGTGACAGTACATTAATAATGGCTAATATTACCACCACCTGAACTAATATTGATGTAACCCAGACATGCATATATATATATGCATCTTCCAGACTCTTTCCACAGAGATAATTTGGTTCGAATCCAAAAGAAGTTAAAAATTTTCTTCGCGGAGTACGAGAGATTTGGAATTAGTTAGCATTTTAGTCCCTAGGTGACATCTAATGTGTTATTATTATTATTATTATTATTATTATTATTATTATTATTATTATATCTGTTCCTTGTCTTTCTACCCGTCCTGACTATCCGCTTATTTACAATACCGGGATTTGTATGAGTAAAGTACATTTAAGTATAAATTAACACGTATTTTCATAGATAAAGAGGGAAACTATTAAGGGAAATAAACCTTTCCACGCACTCCAATCTCCCCGTCACCGGGAAACCACAATAAACGATACTGATGTCATGGTCTGTGTGCCCCCAAATATGAATCTCCTGTTTCGTTAAATATAGTATATTCATGAATCTTTAATTGTCATTCTTATCTCAATTTATTAAATATTTAATAAATTTAAAAATATTCTACTGGTAATAAAGTCAATGATTGCTTGAAACTTATTGTACTGTAGCGAATGAACGTTGACAAGTTCCTCCATCAGTTCGTTACGCATCATAGAGATCACTGATTTATGTTACATACATTGTTTTCACACCACCACGTCAAAGATAATTAATACACGAGATTAAACCTACAAAATGATAGTATAGTCGTGTGACGTAATTTGCCACCCTCCCATGTATTCTCTATATTTTTATATCTTTTGTGAATAGTTTCCAATTTAATTTCGTGTGAAAGTAAACACTTGAAAGTTCGGTCACTGTATTGCCGGTCTGACAAATAATACTATTTACATCAATTTAAGAAAGTAAAAGGACAGAAGGAACTACGTATAACATTGTTTTAAATAATTTAAATAAGGAATTTTGACTTAAGGAAGAACACTTACCTTTTATTAAACATATTAATTAACCTTCTAAGAAGTTTGTTTGACTCTTGTTTAATTTATAATAAACATTAGCCATGTTTGATTTCTAAGCATGCGCAGATATGTTAAACAAGTGAGTAGCGGATCTCGTGATTGTAAAAGAAGAAACAAGGCACAATGTAAATAACTCAAAGCTAGCGCGCTTTTCAATTTTGACAGATGTAAATAAACATTTAATTCTTCAAGTAAACACTGGTCACATTCATTTTCATACAATTCAATATTTATATTTAACCTGCATTGTAATTGATTTTTATCCCTAGTCCATATCCAACATTCTCTCTTTTGATTTAGTATATTAGTTTTCTCTTTGGATTTGGAAGTAAGGAATAGAACATTTTAAAATTTGACTTTGAAAGACTTTTTGAAGGAGACAAGGTCTTCTTCCTCGGTGTTGGTCTAACATGGAGCCAAATATGTAGAGCTCTTTATTTAATTTATTTTTAAAGTGAAGTAATGGTTAAAAAGTAAAGTGTGAGCAGCAAACGGAAAATTAAGAGTGTGTGCAAGAACTAGACTGTTTACTTTCGTTTAAATTGTGGAAGAATCAGCATTACTAAAATGATACAAATTTCTCAAGTTGGTGTTGTTTCAATATAGACTTATTCGTGGGTGAGGCCAAGCAAATTCTTCAAGTTTAAATTCATATTTTCTTTACTTTTATCTAAAATCATCTTCATGTAAGACTATCTAATTCAGAGAATTAATTTACATTTCATTTTATGTATAAATATTAATTTTATTGATATTTATGTTTCTCTTCTTTTTTTATTTGTTTCAACAGTATTATTTTATTTTTATAAAAATTAGAATTATAACTATACGGAATTCCATAGGTAGGATTGGGATGTGGTAAATAAGGAACCAACAATAAATCCACAAAAGTTCCAACAATTGTTATTTTATACAATTATTTTTATTGTAGTCTAAATTATTTCATTTGGTTCCAACAATCCATTTTTTTTAGTGTTCATGTTTTATCTTAAGTATTCCCCAGTGGTCTCGAGTATTGAGAGTCGTCGTGCCACTGTCTGTTTTAGCCGAGATAAATGTTTTTTTTATTATTATTATTTTCTCCTAGATCCTAGGAATGGCACCCAACATATATCAAAATCTTTATAAATCTTGACATTAACTGTTTTAAGTAAACAAGATTAAGAAGACACTAATATTAGACACAGAGACCATAAAAATATAATTAATAGATAACACACATTTATTTTTCTTCTTTTATTTTTTTACTACAGTCGCTGTAGTTACTATATAACCAGTTCAGTATTACAATACAGTCACGGTAGGTGGTGTTATATCCTTGATGAGCGTATTTATTATTAATTTTGATTAGTATATTTTTGTTATGCCAGCCTTTTGGTTATTACAACTTAAGCGCTGTTGTTTATCCATCACAGAGGAGTTATATTAGCCTAATCTAGGGTTTATAATGTTTATAGTCGGTCTCGGTGGTCTTGGGGTAAAGTACCCACTTCACGACCCAAGGTTCATGGCTTCAAACCTAGTTGAGGCAGCCAGATTTTTCTTGAGAGATACAAATCAGTAGCACAACTTCCTTAGGAGGGGAAGTAAAGCCGTTGTTGGTCCCATGTCAATTGTGGCAAGTAAAATATCCTTGTAAGGATGTGAATGAACATCTCCAAATCTGTTTGCTGAGTTTGTGTCCTAAGTTTACAAAAGGACTCGAAGGAAAATTTGGAGATAAATAAAAGTTTCGAAGGGGATTTCATTAGGTTAAAATGTTAACTGATCTATTTGATTAACCCACCCTGTAGTTATTTAACCACCCAAAGGCCGTAAAGATACATATATTATTAACAGTATTCTCGGTTTGTAGCTAACTTAGAGCATCCTGGATTCCTTTAAAAATGTGGGTGTTCCAATCAAGATTTTTTAATTTTAAATTACTATTTTTTCTCAAACCTAGCCGTATCAGTGAGTCAGTCAAATCATCTTATTATTTCATAGGTTAATATTTGATTACTTTTTTAAAAAGAGAGCTAATTATCAATATTTCCTAGCGAAATTCCACTGCTTGCCAATTAATCAACAGTGATTTTATCACCTGGGAATTTCCCACAAAACTCCAATTTTAACGCCGCACGATCAATTTCATTATAGTATTTGAGCTATTTTTAAACATTTTAAATTGATAAATAGTTTTTCCACTATAGTGTCCTGCTCTTAAAATGAAAGTATGGTACACTATCTTTGCTAAGTCATTTCAAGTGAATATTTTAATACATTTTCATCTACATTTTAATATCTTGCATCAAAGGTTAATGGCGCTATGTCAAATAATCATACTATACTGGTGATGAGGAGGGCTAGGCTCGAATCTTGTGTGGATGCTCTTGTGAGGTTTTTTGCATTGGATTTATCACAGTGGACTTCCCATTCTCTATCTACAATGATGTAAGTTCGTTTCCTCTAATCTAACTTTCTCATCCATACCTTTTGGATTAAGTCATGAACAGCAATTCTGATGGACTTACTATTGAAGAGAATACAGTCTGGTTGTTTTGACAACGAAAGAACCGTTCAAAACCCCTATAAAACTTATGTTATAATGTATTCATGAATAAGCCATGTGCTGTGAATATTTGGGCTACAGTTTTACATATCATACTAATTGTGATAGCTACCAGTAAGTGATAGTTGCAGGACATATGAACCCAACTTTTAAAACATTTGTTAACTATAAAATCGTTGATTCACCATAACAATTCCACTATGTAGCTTGTATGTCATAGATAGACTGCCATTTAACATTTACATGGACTGTGGTCGATATTGGTTTCCGTTCTATATAACGTAATATTCTAATCACATATCGATCATAGCTCAGATATATATAATTTCTTTTTATTATTTTCATGTAAACTTGGAGAAGACAAGAGACAGGTAAGATGTCTTTTAGAAAAAAAAAAAAATAACACAATTATTTAGATAGATGAATAATTTAAGAGTTAAATAATAAAACTTAACTTAAAACAAACCATATTATCACCATAATTACAAGAGATACAAGTATGCTTTTTGTTCATAGTATATTTATTCAGAATCTATGGTTGAATGATTTTTAGAATATATATATATATATATATATATATATATATATATATACATATACATTATATATATATATTATATATATATCCTTCATTTAAATGTTCACGTAAGCCTACTCCCAAAGATACACAAGAATTTATACGTTGAGTAGCATCAGGCCAGCACACACAATGCAACTATACAAACAAACGAACATTTTATGGAACAAGAATATCCGTGTCCGAAGGGAATATCCTTTCCTTCCCCACCCAGTTCTCTTCCTAACGCCCAGGTCGAGGCGCGAATGTTTCCCGAGGGAGCTATGAGCTGTCGCAACTGAAGGTCAGCTTTCATGAATCTTGCATTTCCCACTTGGTCAGTACAGACCCGAGAGAAATGGGGAGGGTGGGACGAGTTTATTCCATGTGGTGTGGGGGGCTGTATTACTCAGCTCTGCCACGCCCCAATAGATATCGGACAGATGCGGAGAACAGCGAAAGCGCACATGAGGAGAAAACATAATGTCAAAAGTTCACGAAGATATGGCTCAAAAGCGCACCTATACCTTGTATCAAAAGCGCATAGGGGTTAAGAAAACTGCATAAAGTGGCAACATGGTAAAACATCTTATTCCAACAGTGATAGTGGGAATTAACCATCACGTTGAATGGAATTCACCTAAATATAATCTGCAAACGGTAATAGATTTTCATTACTTGGTACTAGGTTGGGTTAGGTTAGGTTGGGTTGGGTTAGGTTAGGTTAGGTTAGTCCTATGTCAACAAGCGTTGTTGTCATATGGGGCTCAGAGACTACAAACAATGGTGCATTTCAAGTTCGTTATGATGAAAGGGTTGATGAATGATTTTAGTAAAAGATTACTGGATAGCTATGATGCTTTATTTAATTTTGTTTGTTAAAAGGAATTACTATTACATAAACGTCAGCAGTTACTAATGTAGAATAATGGACTAAATTATAAAATAGTGTAGAAACGGCTCTATCTGCTGTGAGTAAAGAAGAAAAAAGAAATAAGAGCCATTTTAACTATCACCTATCTTACTACTATTAATAGATTTACTATTAGAATACCTGAATACTTTATACAAAGTAAATATAAAATATAATATTAAGATTAGTAGATTTAATATTGCCGCAACCTTTTTTTTAATAAAACCACATCTGGATTCAAAGAGACAAATTTTGACGTTTTTAAATAAAAAAATAATAATAATAAAGCAACAGAATCTCTAACTAAAATATGAATTAGTTTTTATTCGTACGGATCTTTTGCTAGTGTTTTGGATAGGAAAGAAACAGGGCGAGGAGAGTGAATTTGAAGGAAAACCTTTTGGCCTTTCTACCGTTTGGTAGTAATAGCCAACATGAATATTAATCACTAGGATTAGGATTTTCATTCCCTAAAAATCGCTAGAAGATTCTTTATAAAAATGCATTTATGACCAAAATAACTAAAAATATACCCTTTAAAACAATATAAGGCCCTTCAAAACAAAAAATTACCGATAAAATTTACATCATATTTTTATTTCCTTGAAAAGTTAACTAATAAAATAGTAGGCGTATGAAACAAAAAAACAAACCAAAAAAATACAAATTAGTTGCTTGTCTGTTTCTGTGTCAATAGAAATTCTTTATTTTATTTTTTTAACCAATTTTAATAACTTTACCTATAAAACCAAAACTAAGAATAGCAAAGAATAAACACTTAATTACTCTCTCGCTATCATAGAGGTAGAGAAAGTATTGTGATCGTCAAAAAATAAAATCAAACCCAAGATTTTAATGGATGTCGACGTCTCATGATCTCCCGAACCCTAAAAAGTGGTCTTTGCAATACCGTCTGTCTGTGTGTCTGTTTAAACTTAAAATTAAGAGTAGTTTATGAAGGGAGAAAAGAGAAAATTCTATTTTCTCAAAATTGGCTCAAACGATTTTAATTAAAATTTGTATCTAAGCGTTGATTAAGATCACAAATAAAATGGCTACTTTCGTTTACTATGAAGATGAATTTGAGAGTACCTTTTCAGAAGTGGAAATTCCCATATATCCACAAATATTTAAGATTTTAAATAACTAATCATCGTCAAATTGTAGTACTATGAAAATAGAAAACTTTTATTCGTAACCCGCCTCGGTGGCATAGTTGGCTAACGCGATTTTCGTGTTGAGCTCGACTGCTGAGGACGGGGAGATTGAGGTTCGAATCTCGGTCGGGTGAACTGGGGGTGGTTTTTCCTAAATGGTTTTTTGGTTTTCCACTCTCCCTCCACGCAAATGCGGGTTCACTTCCTCTAATTCAACCTTCCCAATTCCTAAATCTATTAACGTAATTAGTAATTAAAGCGTATAACCCGAACGGGTAGTAAGACGTGGTGCTAAATATTATTGTTATTATTATTTTATTTGTAATGTATGATTATAAAACTGTCTCTGAGACATTCGCAAATATATTATTACAATTTTGTTAGCTATGTTTGTAAAGAGATACTACTTAAATTTTAAAGCAGTTATTTTCCAAAGCCACGGAGTAATTAATTATAAGTAAGTCTCTCAAAAAGTTTGTACAATAATGATCTATCTCCATTTTAGAATCAATAGTCCATATTTCCTTTATTTTGCTGAAAATTTTTAAATGATGAATTTAATAGCAATACGATGGCATGAAGATAAGCAACACCGTATTAAAATTTTCGACATTTTATTAGAAGTGTTTACCCTTGTGGACACAATATTGATTTTTTTTATAGGTCCAAACATACAAATGAGGATATTAATTCTTTAGAAATAAAATTGTAAAATTTAAAACCGGGACTAAAATAATATTTTAAATAATTATGGTGCAATTTATGCTTGGGCTTGGTAGTATATATTATTTTGTTTCACATATATTCCAAGTTTAGAGTAAATATATCAATTTTTAAACATTAAAGCGAGAAAGTCCGTGCAGAGTTCCATACCATTTATTTTTCTCAGTATTGCTTCTGGCTTCTGGGAAAATTTACAGAAGGTTCAGATATATTGAAAACATCAATATACGCAAGATAATTACTAAAAAAATGCCCTAAAATTAATGAAAAACCTTTAAATATACCTTAGCATGTATAAATACTGAAATATGCTCAAATATGCCGTAATAAAGCTACGTAAATCAGCCTTTTTTTCTTATAAAACACATTTGTACACAGTTGATCAATATTCAATGTTTGTCACAAAAAAAATGCAAAATCATAAAAATCTTAGTCATATTAATCACACATACAGTCGGATTGCCACATGAAGAACCATTAAAAGCCAAAGAGATAACACCTATCTTAGCTAGGGAATAACCCACATCGGTGGCAATGCGTCTCTCGTAGGCTAAATTGCCAATGACGGGGAGATCGAATTTAGAATTTAGGTCGAGTTTACTGAGGGTCATATTTCCAAAAAGGTTTTCCTCTTCCCCTCCACTCAAATGCTGGTATATTTCATATAACAATAAACTTCCTAATCCCTAAATCCATTAGTGTAATTAGTACATAAGAGTATAACTCAAACGGGTAGTAAGAAGTGGTGCTATAAATAATATAAAGAATACAGTTCAAACTAGACGTCGCATCATGATGTGGTATTTGTATTCCACTTTTTAAAAACAAGGAAATTGAGACCGGTGAAATTATTTATTATATTTTTAGAATTATAACAAAATTGGAAAATTATTATTTTAAAGTGAAAAACTATTAAACTGATACGACTTCCGCTGTTATCAAAAGAAGAAAGCACAAAACCAAATTTCGATACGTTTTCTGGTTCGAGCGTAATTATTTATCCAATTTCCCGACCAAGCAACCATTAAATGGGCTCTTAGTACTAAATAACAAATAAATGTTGGGTAAACAATATTGAAAAAAAACACCTACACATGTGTTGCAGTTGACAAAATAGTCATCAACACATGATTTGTTGCATGATTAAATAAAAGTAAATAGTGTGCAACGTTTTGAAATGTAATTTCATATTACTTGCGAGTGCGCGCGCGCACACACACACATACATATGAATATCTATACACGTCAGTACGTTTATAAATGGTTATTAATTTATTAAGGTGCAGCAAGTATTTGTTAGAGTTTTTAGAGATTTGAAATTTTTGGACAAAATAAATCAAATATTTCTTCAGTAGCAACATATAGTTTAGTTTTCTGCACATACTAATATCAACAGATCTTGAATATATGTCAAGGATGTCCTGGAATTTTGTCAAAACATTTTATCTTTATTTAAAAAGTTTTGGCAAAATTTCAGTACACCCTTGACAGATATTCAAGATTTGTTGATATTAGCATGTGCAAAAAAACTAAACTCTTATGTTGCTACTGGATAAATATTTGATTTATTTTGGCCAAAAAAATATGTAGTGTTATAAAAACTTACTCGCGCTCCCTTCAGCCGCACCTTAAGGAGTAGAGATGAGTAGTATATTTACGAGAGACTTCATCCTCATTATCATGAAGTGTTGATGCGAAAACCACAATGATAACTCGCATACAGAAAACCACCCCTAATGAATTATATAATTCATGAGAAAAGAGATTCTTAGTTTAGTGCTAGTTATTTTAGTTTTTCATCACTGCGGCTTACTATCTGTTCAGGTGATACGCATAAATGATAATTACTCTAAACAGGATAGGAATGAGGAAGGAAGCATTTTAGAGGTAATATACCCACATTTGCGTGGAAGGAGAGTGAGGATCCATTTAGTAAAAACAACCCTCAGTAGACCCAGACAGGCTTTAAACCCCGATCTTTCCATCCTCAGCAAGCCAGTTTAACTCGATCGTAACTTGTTAGAGGCTTATTCATTCAACCACTGAAGCGGGTCAGAACTAGATCATGATTTTGGTTGCAAGAACAATAGAGAAAATTCAAACAAATTTCTTTGCGGCCAACATTAATAACATTTTACTATATTATTTGTGTTATTTTATAGGTATTAATAATATCTATCTAAAATGACAGCTGCAGATAACATGACTTAATGTATGCATGTATTTTTATAGTTTAAATTTCTTGAAATCAGAGAGCTAGTTCACTACGTCTTTTACTAGGGAAGGATTCTCTATTAGGATTGAAATTTTATTTGAAAAGCTAGTTTGTAAAACTATAATGATGTTAGTAGTATTAAAGTTTAAAGTCTGTTTTGTTTTTTCCAGGTAAGTACTCAGCTGGCCAAAGAGGGTTTTGGGTTCAAATTTTTCTTTAAGAAGGGTAAGTAATATCCTTTACTAATTGATATGAACCTTTTTGTTAATATAAAAGGTATATTTTCTTATAAAACTATATCCATGTTACCAGAAAATATTTATGTGCAGCCCACATTGGTGAGTACAGAGAGATAATTGTCTTGCCTGGTTTGCCAGAAACGAGGAGGTTGAGTTTCAAATCTCAGCCAGAGGTAATGACGTGGGTTATCCTGATTGGTTTCTTAATAGCTCTCTCCATGAAAATACGGACAATCTTTTTATAAACTATATTTTACTCATCCCTAACTTATTCCTCTAACAAGACATCTTGTGAATGTGGGGAATGCCAGGCCTCTACCGTGGTTTGGATTCCACGTTAAACTGTAGGTCCTCCATTTCATCTCACAATCACCCTAACATTACACATTAGCGTAAGTGCGTATAACCCGAATGGGTAGTAAGACGCGGTGCTAATAATAATAATAATAACCTAACCTATTACTGTACAGTACTTACTATCATACATAGTCCAGGTGGTATTGAGATGGGGAGTATGATATGCATACACAGGGTGTTCGGAAACTCATAGCTTAAACAGAATAATATATAATTTGTTTGAACGAAAAGGAATATAAAATACTGCACACTTACATCTGTAAAACTATGCTAGTACAATTAAGTTATGTTCAAAGTCTCGGCATACAGCACCGGGAGAGCAAAGATGATCAAGCATGCAAGTGCTACAGGTTGCATAGGAGTTAGGCGTACGGCAATGCACACCTTGACATCTTTGAGCACGGCAGCAGAACATACCACAATTAATAGTAAACAGCACACAAGTTCCTCTAGAAATAGGAATACGTACTGAGTATTATCATTAACGGTCTCACATCACATAAAGTACGTGCCATTATTACATGTGCAGTACCACGCGCCTAACTCCTATGCAACTTATTGTACACAAATGCTTGAACAGCTTTGCTCTCCCGCTACTGTACGCCGAAACTTTGGACACAATTTAATGGTATTAACATAGTTTTCCGGATGTAAGTTGGTTCAAACAAGCTATGTGTGCAGTTTGGGCTATGCATTTCCAAATACACTGATTCATAAGTGATTTGACATCTTCAAGAGTCCATTTCACTGACAACATTTATTTGTTAATATGTTAAAATGACTTCACTGGTCTTTTTCTGATGAAGACTTGAAAACAGAACAACGATGAGACGTCTGGTTTGAACTTTACTACCTAATTAAGATAACAACCGTGGGGTGAGAAGCGATCTTAATTCACATTATCACACATTTAATTATTTAACCTGTATATTCTTCCCTTGTTTGGCAATTATTAATTTACTCTTGACTTGAAATTTTGAGGTATTTTGACGATGTTAACAGTAGCTAATTACTATGGCGATGCCTATGTTACTATAAAATCGGAGTTAGTCAAGTTCATCTGGTTTTTATTATCACACTTCACCCATATTTTAAGTTGGAATTTGTGATTAGTGTATGGAATCTCCATCTACTTGAAGATATCAAAAATAGAGCCTCTCACACTCAGGGTTCGGCCAGACTGACAAACGTGCGAGCGAGCAACTGAGCGACTGCGTGTCCAAACTGGCGAGCGAGCGCATGATTAGCAGATGGCTTTCGATACTTGTTGATGAGGAGACAAAGCTTCTAAACTTGGCCCAGTGAACTGAGGGTAGTTTTTGACAAGTGATTGATTATTGTGGTTTTCTCATCCTCTATCCGCGCTAATGGTGATTCTTATTAGTAAAGACCTACTTTGAGTATAATATTGAATTATTCTTACATATTATTTTTGCATATATATAAAGGTATAGTTTATGGCTTTACCAATCAAATTAGGCCATTAGTAGCAAGTGTGCTAAACCTATTGATAACTATAAAAAAGTAAAATATCATGTCAAATCGAGAAGTTTTCTTAGTACTCAATGAACCAACATACAATAATATTGCCAAGCACCTGTAAGCTAGACTGTTCCGTCTCGAGCGCGCGCGCTTTAACAGTAGAACCAGTTCTATCTTTCGAGCGCATCGCTCGGTCTCTCGCTCGCCCAGTCTGCCCGTACCCCCATGCTACGTTTTTGAGTCGCCGTATTGCACCGTTATTTTAACAGGGTTTGAGTTAACGCATTATTTTATTCAAACTATATTTTTTTTAGAAATATGTGACAACTACAAACATAGATCAATAATTTTTAATAACATGTCAATAATATTGTGGATGACACATAAAACAAACTAAATATAATTTTGTATACATTGTATTATACAATTGTTTTGATTAAACCTGCGAATAAATAACACATTTCATTAACTGAGTGCAGATATTGAAGAACAAATTTTAAATGCTTCAATAACGACACATTATTTACACTCTGTACAAACAGTTATTGTTAACAGCTGTAAACTAGTTTTATATTATTTAATTTAGAAATATTTGTGATTACTTAATGACGCAGCGGGAAATATTTCACTGACTTGAATTAATTTTATAAACCACAAACCTCGCTTCCTGAATTTGAAGCTCTTCCAACTGAATGTTTTATTTTATATATGTGATGTCATATTTTCACATGGTATTTATTTAGGGATAAAAAAGTTTTTCAAATTTCTTAGGATATGTATTTTTTATTTATCGATATCCATTCAAAATAGTATTACAATTACTTTGACCTTCAAATATAACTTTTCTTTATATTCTAGTTTAAAAATATATCTTTGAGAGGACTGCAATTATTTTATTTATCTATACTCTTATTTAAGATAGATAAATGTGTGACAACTTAAAACATTTATTTATATATAATGCACCTATAATGCACACGCTTTACTAGAGAGAGATAGCATTTTTATTGAAGTTGGTTATTAATATTCAAGATATTATCAACGCATTTATTAATTTATAAGTATTTATATTGTAATTGAAATAAAAGTTTACTTTAAATATTTTTATAGGTATTCACTTTTGTCAATTATTTTTAATCTGCTTTAAAATACGTTTATTTCAAGCTGGTCATGCTTTTTTTCATGACTCATACTATATACACCATAAAATAATGAGATTTATCACCAAATCGTAATAATACTTATGATTGGTGGTAATCGGAACCCCATTAAATTGGGATATAATTCTTTTTTTTTAAAGAAATACTAATTTATTAAAACTTGTTTTGGTAGTTTAGATGTATTTCACTAAGTGAAATGTACGAGTCAATATTCAATTATAGCCTACGGCAGGAAATTTAATTGAAATTAAAGTGTTCAGTTTTAAGGTATAAAGTGATAACCCCGATTAGTATACAAAAATGGGTTAACAGTAAATTCTCTAGGCTGTAAGAAAAAAATAATAAACTACCTAGAGGCGCTAACCAATATACATGTATTTTGCGAATTGAACTCTAGTATATATCCACATTGGCAGCTTTGCCAGAAAAAGCTCTCTGTTTATTTTACTGTCCTTGTTCTATGCAAAACCGATACAATTCTGTTTTTTCACGAACTGAATTGATTTTTTATCTCTCCCTCTTTTTAAAAGCGTATGGTATATTTGACTCCTCTAGATCAGTAACCAGGGGTTCTGGCAATAGGATCAAGAGACCAGTCAAGTGTTTTTATTATAGAGTGCTGCAAAGGGTTTGAAAAATATTTTCTACTTTTTTATTGTTTATTTTTTGTATATAATAATCACCTGAATTGGTAATAATGGGAATTAAACGTCAAGCCCATCTAATTTGAAAATCAGACCAGAATCGTAGGGAATTGCACTCAAGAGTGGGTGTTCGTAAATGTTCTCTCACTAGCGCTCTACGCAAATGAGGATGCATAGCTGAGAAATTTTTACCACCATCATTTCTACTCTATAAGTGTAATTAATTGCAAATATCCTATATGGTTAGTAGGACGGGGTACATAAAACTAAAATAGTAATACTAATGAAAAATAATCAATCTGAAGTACTAAAAACGATAAAATGTTGATATAAATCGTCGAATTAATTATTAAAGTTGTACAAGTAGATAAAAATAACTACCAATGTTTGGACGTAATAATTCAAATATCATACATAGTCGCAAACAAAAATATAATTGTATAGGATTATTTTTAGGATAAAAAGGTGTCAGATGGTAGTGATGCAAGGAGTTTCAAGAGATGTTTACACAAAGATATCTTAAATATTTAAAAAAAATACTTAATGCACTGTCCAATTTGCTTAGAAAGAGCTTTAACTGATATCCAAGAAAGGTAATCTTCTTTTACGTATTGATACGTCAAGATATGTGGTCTGCAGCGGTTACTTTTGATAGATATCAATATCATTAAAATAACAATAATAATATATTAAAGCGTTATCGATGTTGAGCGCAAAACTTATATTTTATAAAATAAACATTACAAATATTTAAACTATAACAATAATGTTTCCATCATGAGGTGATTGTCATTGCACGCGGTGTTGGTTTATCCTAATAAACACGTCACGGCAAACCAGATGGGCCACGAGAGGTCAGAAAAGTTAGAGGCACAAGGGATTGTAGCATTTAAAAATAATGCTATTAAATAAGAGACGGCTGGCAAATCGCCCAACATTTGCGGAGATTTAAGTGTTTGGTATCGGTCACCAAGGAATTGTTGGGGTTTACTAGGACCGTATACAATCTTTAGGTCCGGAAACAACATTCAATGTATATAGAAATACGAAAGACCGGAAAGAGCACTCAATGAATGTAAGACTACGAGAGTCCGGACACAGCACTCAATGAATATAGGACTACGAGAGTCCAGACACAGCACTCAATGAATATAGGACTACGAGAGTCCGGACAAGGCACTCAATGAATATAGGACTACGAGAGTCCGGAAACAGCACTCAATGAAAATAGGACTACGAGAGTCCGGACACAACACTCAATGAAAATAGGACTACGAGAGTCCGGACACAGCACTTAATAAATATAGGACTACGCAAGTCCGGACACAGCACTCAATGAAAATAGGACTACGAGAGTCCGGACACAGCACTCAATGAATATAGGACTATGAGAGTCCAGACACAGCACTCAATGAATATAGGACTACGAGAGTCCGGACACAGCACTCAATGAATATAGGACTACGAGAGTCCGGACACAGCACTCAATGAATATAGGACTATGAGAGTCCGGACACAGCACTCAATGAACATAGGACTACGAGAGTCCGGAAACAGCACTCAATGAATATAGGACTATGAGAGTTCGGACACAGCACTCAATGAACATAAGACTACGAGAGTCCGGAAACAGCACTCAATGAACATAGGACTATGAGAGTCCGGAAACAGCATTCAATGAATATAGGACTACGAGAGTCCGGAAACAGCACTCAATGAATATAAGACTACGAGAGTCTGGACACAGCACTCAATGAATATAGGACTACGAGAGTCCGGAAACAGCATTCAATGAATATAGGACTACGAGAGTCCTGAAACAGCACTCAATGAATATAAGACTACGAGAGTCCGGACACAGCACTCAATGAATATAGGACTACGAGAGTCCGGAAACAGCATTCAATGAATATAGGACTACGAGAGTCCTGAAACAGTACTCAATGAATATAAGACTACGAGAGTCCGGACACAGCACTCAATGAATATAGGACTATGAGAGTCCAGAAACAGCACTCAATGATCATAGGACTAAGAGAGTCCGGAAACAGCATTCAATGAATATAGGACTACGAGAGTCCGGACACAGCATTCAATGAATATAGGACTACGAGAGACCGGACAGAGCATTCAATGAATATAGGACTACGAGAGTCCGGAAACAGCATTCAATGAATATAAGACTACGAGAGTCTGGACACAGCACTCAATGAATATAGGACTATGAGAGTCCGGACACAGCACTAAATGAATATAGGACTACGAGAGTCTGGTCACAGCACTCAATGAATATAGGACTACGAGAGTCCGGACACAGCACTCAATGAATATAGGACTACGAGAGACTGGACACAGCACTCAATGAATATAGGACTATGAGAGTCCAGACACAGCACTCAATGAATATAGGACTATGAGAGTCCGGACACAGCACTCAATGAATATAGGACTACGAGAGACCGGACACAGCACTCAATGAATATAGGACTACGAGAGTCCAGACACAGCACTCAATGAATATAGGACTGCGAGAGACCGGACAGAGCATTCAATGAATATAGGACTACGAGAGACCGGACAGCACTCAATGAATATAGGACTACGAGAGTCCGGACACAGCACTCAATGAATATAGGACTACGAGAGTCCGGACACAGCACTCAATGAATATAGGACTACGAGAGTCCGGACACAGCACTCAATGAATATAGGACTACGAGAGTCCGGACACAGCACTCAATGAATATAGGACTACGAGAGTCCGGACACAGCACTCAATGAATATAGGACTACGAGAGTCCGGACACAGCACTCAATGAATATAGGACTACGAGAGTCCGGACACAGCACTCAATGAATATAGGACTACGAGAGTCCGGACACAGCACTCAATGAATATAGGACTACGAGAGTCCGGACACAGCACTCAATGAATATAGGACTACGAGAGTCCGGACACAGCACTCAATGAATATAGGACTACGAGAGTCCGGACACAGCACTCAATGAATATAGGACTACGAGAGTCCGGACACAGCACTCAATGAATATAGGACTACGAGAGTCCGGACACAGCACTCAATGAATATAGGACTACGAGAGTCCGGACACAGCACTCAATGAATATAGGACTACGAGAGTCCGGACACAGCACTCAATGAATATAGGACTACGAGAGTCCGGACACAGCACTCAATGAATATAGGACTACGAGAGTCCGGACACAGCACTCAATGAATATAGGACTACGAGAGTCCGGACACAGCACTCAATGAATATAGGACTACGAGAGTCCGGACACAGCACTCAATGAATATAGGACTACGAGAGTCCGGACACAGCACTCAATGAATATAGGACTACGAGAGTCCGGACACAGCACTCAATGAATATAGGACTACGAGAGTCCGGACACAGCACTCAATGAATATAGGACTACGAGAGTCAGGACACAGCACTCAATGAATATAGGACTACGAGAGTCCGGACACAGCACTCAATGAATATAGGACTACGAGAGTCCGGAAACAGCATTCAATGAATATAGGACTACGAGAGTCCGGAAACAGCATTCAATTAATATAGGACTACGAGAGTCCGGAAACAGCACTCAATGAATATAGGACTACGAGAGTCCGGACACAGCACTCAATGAATATAGGACTACGAGAGCCCGGACATTATACTCAATATCATAATAAGGTATATGTTTTGTTTATTTCTACGATTAGCTTTATTAAATAACTGCTTAATTTAAGGTGTTTCAATCAAGAGGGTTAGTGAGAGGAAGTGCATCTACAGGCCAAGTTATTTGGTTATTCAAATTTAATTTAGTTCCCGAGGACCAGTTTTAGTAACACTAAAACAGATGCGGAATTCAAACTATGTTATATAAACATCTATTTTGTGTATCCTAGCTTTGAATAATGTCTTCGGCTGGAGATACACAGATGAGTCTGAGAATGATGGTCTTGATGTCGAATATGTTCCTTCTTCTTAATAATATTAATTTTTGAGAGGAGCTTCCCTAAACACTCGCATTTAATAAGTGCATATTAGATACAAAATAAAATAGAGAGAATGAACATTATTAACATATTATATATAAATAGTAGCTTACTAAATCACTTTTTACGTAGTTTTTGAGAAGTTTGAATTAAACAAAACAGAGTAAGAGAGGTTCACCAAGCTGTGCTATAGAATGTTTTTCAACACACTGTGTTTTTTGAGTACCAAACGTCAGGTGCATCAGGGTTGGCTTTAGGAATGTGGACGAGAGTATGAAATTCCAAGAAATCTGTAGGTTGGAACAGTTTAGTGAAGGTAAATAGGAAGGGAAATAACCAGAAAACTGTACCATGCAACGAAGAGGGTTTCCAAGTGAAAATTGCAAATAATGAAATATTAAGCATACTGGTCTCCTTGAACTGATATTTTGTTCAATCAAAAGAAGAAATTTAGAGAGAGTTAACAGAAAAAAAGAGAAACTAGTAGAAAAAACTAACAAGACAAAGCATTAGTTGAGAGGTAGTGAGAAGACCTTAACTGCAGGTCGAGAGAGAGAACCTTAAGAAGTTTGAAGAGTCACAACTTGTACCACGCCAACATACCCTGGAAATGTTGTGGTTATTCTTCCAATGCACCACGAGAGGGGAGAGGTCTTTTGTCCATGAACTAGCACTAGGACACCGATATTTAGGTTATTAGTCTTTACTGTCCACTTCGAACATTGCTGGAGAGTATGAAGATATTCCGTCTGCTCCCTGTTCCAGATACGCTGAGAAAATGCTTGCGGGGTGACCTGGTGGTCTAGGGGTAAGGTGTCAGACTTCTGTACTGGTGGCCGGGGTTCAATCCTCGGTCCCGGCTCAGATTTATCTGATTACCAAACCCTTCCTTCACCTCTGACAAGATATCTTGTGAATGTGGGGNCAAGACATCTTGTGAATGTGAGGAATGCCAGGTCTCCACCATGGTTCGGATTCCACGTTAAACTTTAGGTCCTTCATTTCATCTCACAATCACCCTACCATTACACATTAGCGTAAGTGCGTATAACCCGAACGGGTAGTAAGACGCGGTGCTAATAATAATAATAATAAAATGCTTGCACTAGTTGCCATCTTTTGAGATGGTTCTTTGGAACTCCTTCGAAGTCAACGCTACAACTTGTATCCTTTTGGAGAGCTGGGCTATCTTCAGAAAAATGACCAATTTGAATTTGTTTACAAATTGTCAGGGTAGAATCACTAATTTCTTCGGGGGTAATAGGACCAGGTAGTCAATGTTTACCCCTAGAATTGCTGACATATCGCAGCACGTAGGTGATGACGTGCGTGAGTGTCGTCCATGATGAAAATTTGGAGAGTAGTACCTATTCTTGAGAAGGAGCTGGGATCAGTACGTTGAAGGGTGAAGGTTTCATTTCTAGAAGATATGCATCCACCACAGACGTAAATTGTGGTAAAGGCCAAGTCTGGGATGAGGAGAGAAGCCAGAGGGGTCCATGCCACCAAAGGTGTTGATCATAGATTTGAGGTGGTGAGAGACCACGAGAAGCACAATCAGCAGGGTTGTGAGCCGATGAAATGTGAGACCATATGTGAGGCGGAGCCCATTATTGACTTTGTGCAATGCGATTTGCAACTTACACCTTCAAGCGGTAGGGAGAGGTTTGGACCCATGACAGGAAAATTGATGACTCACACCATACATAGGTTGAGTCTATGCGGCACTGGTAAGAAAGAAGAGAGATGCAATATTGCAGGATTTTGGCAAGAATATGAGCACCACACAATTCTAGGCGAGGTATCGAGAGGCGTTTAAGAGGTGCAACACGTGATTTCACTAGGATAAGAGTGACCTTGACCTCGTTATCTTGACAAGTATATCTTAGGTACACAACGGTGGCGTATCCTTGTTCTGAGGCATCTGAGAATCCATGAAGTTGTATATTAGTTGATTGATACAGTGACTTGTCGCATATTTAAGAATCACACATTAGTAGCAGATGATTTCCGCACGTCCATCATAGATTCTGCCTTAAAATATGAGTGAAGAATGACCCTGGGAACGGGATGATTCCTGGATATCTCAGTGGTTAGAGCATTGGCGTACTAAGACAAAGGTCCCGGATTCGATTCACGTGTCGAGGTGTCATTTTTCAATTTTCAGAATATGTTATCTTGATGGAGAACTCCTCAATAAAAAGCATAAATAATAACTTCGGTTATTTGATTCTTAAATATGCGATCCCTTACAATTATAATAATTGTAAAAGTGGCATCATGAAGCCAACTCCGAGTCAAAGTTGGCTACGTTATCTGATAGCTCATGATCTTAATTAAATAAATCACACATTAGTAGCCAATGATTTCCGCACGTCCATCATAGACTCTGCCTTAAAATATGAGTGAAGAATGACCCTGGGCACGGGGTGATTCCTGGATATCTCAGTGGTTAGAGCATTGGCGTACTTAGCCAAAGGTCCCAGTTATAATAACAAAGACTACAATAAGAATTGAAATGAATACTAAAAGTTGAATAGACGAAAATTATAACATACTCTAAACTCCTTACGAAAGATTAATTTTAGAATGTTTTCTAAAATGTTTTTCAAAGGTCCCAGGTTTATTCCCGTGTCCAGGTGTCATTTTTCAATTTTAAGAATGAGGCAAAGTGTCAAATACGAAGATTGGAAAACGTGCCGGTGATTTCGCGTGAAACTCACCGGACATTCATACCTTTTGTTTAACGATATTAAATAATATATCTCACAAGGCACATTTGCAATGTTTACATAACATTTTATTTTGGACACTTCTTGAGTATATGTACGCCTGATATCACTTTACACTATCCTCTAGTGTTATATTCCTCACATTCTTATCTTTATAAATCCGGTGCTTAAAATTCCACAAAAAGATCATTCTTTTCATAACATTCCACAAATAAGTGTCCCCCGCAAAACCAATTTTTTAGTTGCCACCATTTTGAATTATCTACTTGTATTAGTAAATTGGGAAGGTGACGACCAACTTTTATACCTATAAGAGAACTTGTTTGTTAATAGCTTGCTTTTCTGTTTACACGGTGCATGCTGTGCGCGTGCAGCCAAATTAATGTACCTTTGTCAACTAATATCGTGTCAACCACTCTATAGGGTGAGATAACCAGAAAACTGTACCTAGCAATGAGGAGGTTTTCCAAGTGAAAATTGCAAATAATGAAATACTAAGCAATTACATTAGCGTAAATAATAGAGGGGAATATCACAGTAAAAATTCACATATTAAAAAAATAAAGTGCATAAAACTGAGATTTGTACTTGATCTTCACATCATATTGCGAAGCTGATGGCTTGGACTGCACGAACAACAATGTGACTATGAAATCTATTAATAATTTGATTGCAGAACGTTTATTTATTGTCTTTGCCTTCATAGCTTCCACCAATCATTTTATAAATATTCTTGTATATGAACACTTGGGTCTTTGGGTATGTATTAAAATCTAAATATTAAAATGCGTACTCTAATAATTCGTTTTTTTATCTTTTTCCAACACACTTGAATTCTCATTTGGTTCATAGGCATAGATTAATAACGCTAATAATATAGGGATGAGTAAGGTAGATTTTAAACTAAATATATCCTCACTTGCGTCTAAAAAGGGAAGAAAATCACTTTGGAAAACCACAAAACTACACCAAATTGAGACTCCTTGTTCTTTTCGTCAGCAAGAATCTAGTCAAATGCGCTAGGCGTCGTTACCACCACTGAGAGTTGCATTTGTCGATTGTAAATGTAAACATATTGTAAAATATTGGATTACAAGATAAGCATAACAAATCGAAACCAGTCTGAAAATTAGCTCCAGTTGGAGTGAAAAACATATTTCAGGATTAAATGAACAAACCTATTACTTTCAGATACTAATCTTGGCCATTAATTTTAATTAGTAGTCATGTGGAAGCAAGTTTGCAGGTTTTATATCTACCTATAAATAAACCTACAAATAAACGGTGGCAGTGGGGTATATTGAGACGAAATTAACACTATTGATTTGAAATAATTCTTTTTAAAAAAAAAATGCCATTATTAATTTCTCATTCAAATTGACAATATAATATTCACATTGCTAATTAATATAAGTACAGTAATATAATTATATTGCGTATTTCTATAATATATTTTGAAAGTAGTAATTTTAGAATTATAAGAATATGATTATTTTTAAACATGCTACTTACACTAATCCAGTACAAAAACACAATATAGAAACACAAAACAAGATTGATTAAAACCGAATCTAAATATATTTAAGTTTATGTGCACATTGCCTTAAAACCCATTCAGTCTATGAGTCGGTAATTCTTTAGAGGAAATGTCCCAGACATTGCCTAAAGGAAGAGTAAGAAACAATCTAGGAAAACACACCTAAATATTCCCAGCTGAGAATCGAGCCATGACCTTTATATTACTAGCAAATCATACGATATGAAACTGACGAATCTGTCTATGTCCCCACAGGTATGTCTGAACTCTAATTTGGATGCCATGTAATCCCTCCACCCTCTCAAACATGAAACTTAAAAACTTCTCGGTGATAAAATGCGTTTAGCTATACATGATATGCCAGTTATTATTAAAGTTAATAAGTTACATTCCTGTAAGCCAGTCTCTTGATAATGTGGTCATAGCACTTAAATGCTGACTTTGAAGTCCTGGGCTCATTTCTTGGCTAGTACAGAGGGGTTTTTCTCGAAAGGGAGAATAATTCTCATGGTTACCAGGGTTTGGTTAGATAAGCTCAAGCTAGGTTAAGATCTTCATTGGCTCCACACTCTCATATTCACTAACATCACATCACATCGGGACATGGAAAGAGCCTCCACCAAAAGGATGTAAGATAAGTAAATTCGGCCATCACTTGGGCAATGGTACTAATGTACCATTGCCCATCTTTCCACAAACTGGGCTACGGTTTGATGTAGCTCAGAAACGCTATTATTATTAACATTGTGTACCACTTTCGAATAGTTTTAAAACCAATCATTTTGTTTTATTCCAGTACACTAAATTGTATTTGTTCTCTTTTACCAAAGTTAGATTTGACTCAATATCTTCCAAAACAACTGTAAACTTCTCGTATAACATTTAGTTTTTTCTGAACAAATATTTATAATCTATATATGTAGGTGTATGGAAATTTCTGGATGGAGGATACTTGATGTTACTGTGAATTGCACCAAATTACAATTTTAATGCCACACCTCGCATGTAGCACCTCTCCCCATTTGCTGTCGTTTGTCGAAGAGTCTCGTCGTTTGGAAGATTGGAAAAGAAATTATACCAGAAGTGTTTTAGCATTATAGACGAAGGCAAGAGGGACAGTAAAAAAAAACACATAGATGCTAGAAAAAATCTGATTTAATCAAGAAACGTTCCCGGGGCAGTTTGATAGTTATAGTTAGACTATATTCTATCAGAGTTGTAAGGATATCGTGTTCTTTGTATGTAAATGTTCTCTACATGGTGTATAAGGTTTATATTATAGTTCACCATAATATCTTCCCAATCAAAATAACATTAACATTTCAACAGTTTTACAATGATTTTCCAATACAATAAATATTTGAACTTTAATTAAAAACTATACGTTCTTTGTTAGTTTAATTAGAGAGACTCAATGGTACAATCTAGTGCTGGTAGTGACTTAATATGGTTAAACTGAAGATGATAAAATATGGGATTGTATTTTAAGTAGATCTGACTCTAGTATTATTTGCTTTGAGATGGAATAAAAGTTACAATTAAAATAAACACGCCAAAGAACACGAGTCGAAAAACTAATTATGGCCTATCAACTCAGTCAATTATCAAAACATGTATTTTTTGGTCAAAATCTCAAATAAAACTCTATTCTTTCGGATCTGATACTAGGATAAAACCCTGGTATTTCAGGTTGTTGCTATGTATAAAACACTGAAATAGCGTTTTAGGATCAAACTTTGGTATCTAAGGCCAATATATAGAATCAAATTCTAGCCTTCGAGTTCAGAGTTTGGTATCAAACTTTGACCTCAAAAATCGGTGTCTAGGATAAAATTTCAGCCTTTAAGGCCAGAGTATAGCATAAAATTCTGGCCTTCCAGGTCAGAGGCTAGGTTCAAACTCTGGCCTCCAGGTCAGACGATAGGTTCAAACTCTGGCCTCCAGGTCAGACGATAGTGTCAAAATATGACCTCCAGGTCAGACGATAGTGTCAAAATCTGGCCTTCGGGTCAGACGATAGTGTAAAAATCTGGCCTTCGGGTCAGACGATAGTGTCAAAATTTGGCCTTCAGGTCAGACGATAGTGTCAAACTCTGGCCTTCAGGTCAGACGCTCAAATCAACGGCCAAAGTTTGAATGCTTGGCTATTTTCATTATCTATAATCCTAGCTTGAATGTGAAATCTTAAATCCAATGGTTAATATTAATAAATAAAAGAGCACGGGAACTAAATAGTATACATTTTAATTATCAGTACTTTTTGTAATGATCATCACGCACAGTTAATAATTCTATTAGTTTTGAATCTTATTGAGTTTACCTTAATCAACATTTATCCTATACCGATGGAAAGGTTTGTTTGGGATATTAAGTAGAATTGGGTCCTCGGTCCTCTTTCCTAGGAAGAGAAATCTCTTAATATATAAGTATTAAACCCTTTTCTTAACAACAAACTCTTCAAGCTGTGGCTACACGAGTCTAGAACTAAATTGATCAGTTTTCGTATCTTTACATAATTAAATACATTGAGTTTCCTTTATTACATTTCCAAAAAATTATGTAAATATATTTTATTATTACATTGCTAAGTAATTATTCTTCATTTTTTCCCTAATTAATTCGTTCCCTTAGTACATATAATTTAAATGTCATTATATTTTATTCATTTTGTCACTGCCCGTTTCTACTTAGTGACGTTTGTCTACCCCAACCCCAGGATAGAGATTGATGGGGAACACGTTGGAAAAGATTGTGAAAGGCAATAGGTTTTTTCCTTTGTACTTTTAATATAAAATGAGTATGAACTACAAAAGGTTAGCTTATTTACAAATTGTACAAGAACTAAGTATGGACACTAGGAGCAAGTTTTAGTCCCATCCTCTCTTTCTCTGGCCTTTTTTGCCCTTTAGTTCCTATATGAGGGGTAGTCCGGGACCTTTAACACGATGTTTACTGATAGGGGTAACCCTGAAAAACAGCCTGAGCCTATTCCCTGATAACTGTCCATACAACTTTAAAATAAACTGTGATAAGACAAAACCCAACGACTCTAATTAAGACTACATCACGTTTAGCCTTTAACAAGATTACATCACGTCTAGCCTCTAACAAGACTACATCACGACTAGCCTCTAACAAGACTACATCACGACTATCCTCTAACAAGACTACATCACGACTAGCCTCTATCAAAATTACATCACGACTAGCCTCTATCAAGACTACATCACGACTAGCCTCTATCAAGACTACATCACGACTAGCCTCTATCAAGACTACATCACGACTAGCCTCTATCAAGACTACATCACGACTAGCCTCTATCAAGACTACATCACGACTAGCCTCTATCAAGACTACATCACGACTAGCCTCTTACAAGACTGTTGCATGCGCTTGTTCCTAAAAAACTGCTCACTCCTTGAATTACTCAAGTGCATTCTATCTTGGGTTTCATGGACTGTGAGTATGGGACACTTTATTTCCCACTCTAAAAATACTACACCTTTATACTTCCGCGTACAACCACGATAATTGGAACTATTGACTCTGCAATATCGCATTTTAAAGATTTTTCTGACTTTCAAGCTCACACTTTATTGCTTACAAAGTGTTCTTTAACATTGTTTCATTGATATAATGATTTATTCTCATAAGACTACTAAAGACCAATGAGAATACATTTGTGAGTGTATAAAGCCAGAATATTTCAACATTTCTAACTGTTCGTGTTGGTCCACTTTAATTCCACATTCAACGTGAGCTCTACTATAAAACTCTTTGGTTTAATACATTAATTCACTGCGCTTTTGTAACAGATAGTGGCATCACTTAGGGGTTCTTTTTATGATGTAGACTCTTTACTCACTTGGGGAACAGCCTTGGTATCTTAATTGGTAAAACAGTTGGAGCATATAACTAAAAGTACCAGCTTTAAAATCCCTGTCTGAGTGTTATTTTGCAGGAATTAAATTTAAAATGTCATAATGAGCTCCTCCTGAAAGGGTGTTAATGGTTTCTATCTGAATTGTTTGCAAATATATTTCTGGAACATTTAATCAAAAAGAGTAATTTAAAGAATTATACTAAATATGCTATAGAAAAAAGTAATATATCTATTGATAATAATTGTTAACAAGCTACATCCTTTAGTTTTAATTGAAATCGAAACCGCTAAATACACTGAATCATTTTGTTATTCATTGATGATTTAAAATCTAGCACTAAAATAACTGGCTTGTGTTTTCAAATCTATATTACTTTAAAATACGACAGTATTCATTTCTGAAGTTTATTCAAGGAATAATAAATAAGTTTTATTTAAATATGAACACAGTTTGTATTCTAAGTCCCGTGTGACGCTAATTATGTATGCCACTTGTTATACGAGATATTATAGAGCAGATATATTTGATGCAGTTTCAAAACTAATAATGTCTGAGGTAACATAACTTTTGAAATAAAACAAATTCATTAAATTTAACTCCCAAAATGCAAGATAAAAAATTAGCTACACATAAAGTTGTAGGTGAATCTAGACTATTGACCCCAAGGTTATCGTTTATTTTTAATAAATTATAAATTTTATAAATATTCTAATTATATATGATTGTATTTTCTAAGTTCGATAAAAATAAAATTAAACTCTCTTTAGGGTATTATTTATAATTCTTAAACTATCCAATTAAAGTGAAAGTTAAATAATGTGTTTGCTTATTTTGTTATTAAAAAAAAGAAATAAGGTATTAAGCCAAACTTAAAAATAAATTAATTATTTGATGCTTGTTTTCAAGTAACGTATTTTTAGTAATAACATGCTTACCGACGTTTAGTACACGTCTAGCTATCTTCCCCATGAGCCAAACTAGTGAATTCTGAATTAGCTTCACATATTCTGATGATATAATTCTTCTTCTAAACTATTTCAACCACAGTTGGATAAGAATAAAAAACGTGGTTGGCGTTATTAATCACCTGAGTCAAAACGTCTAAACTGTACTTACAATGTTTTAGGCAATAACTTCTAATGCCAATACCAATAACCTTTTGTGACATCACAACGTACTTAAATATAACCTTGTTCCGAGACTGCTTCGTTGTATAAAATATAACTAGGATGTACTTTATTATTATTATTATTATTATTATTATTATTTCTACTGTTATTACCTCAAGCAACGTGGGTCACGTTTAATTTCCTTTCCTTAATTGGATCTAATCCCCCCATTTCCCCTTCTCTCTTTACTCTTATCCGTTCCTAGAAACTTTCATCCTCCGGTGTTTGCTAGCGTGGGGTAAAAAAAACTTGATTTAGTAATTAAGAAAGTGGTCGCCTTATTTCGTGTGGAGAAAACTTTGTTGCGATGACACTCCTAGCTTCCCATAATTTGACATTTACAGTTCTATTATTTTTGAAAGACACCCAATTTATATGAAAGAAATATTAGGGGAACTGTTAGAAAACCGGACGTTAGGCCCAACAGGCATTTATGGATGTGGGAAAAGCTTATAATAGTGTGGATGTAAAAAAAGAATGGAAAGCAATGGTGGAGGCTGGAATAGAAAGCGGAGTGGCTAGGAGAGTAAGGAATATGTATGATAATAATGTGAGCTGTGTAAAGACGGGGAGAGAGAGGGTGGACAGAGTGGTTGAAATTGAAAAATAGTCAAGCAGGGAATTGCCCTCTCACCATTACTATTTGTATTTGTAATGGAAATGATAGTGAATAAAATGGCAGGGAAACAGGATTAGGGAAGAATTAAAGCCATGATGATTGCAGATGATCTAATGGTATGGGGGGGAGGAGGTAAGGAAGAGGAAGCACAAGAACAGCTGCAGGATATGAATGAGGAGGTGTAAAAGTGTTTAATGAAATTAAGTATGGGGAAAAGTGAAGTTATGGTGAAGACAAGGCAGAGAACAAGGCCAAGTAGGTAAATAAAACTGGATGGGGTGAAAGGAGCAGAGAACATGAAGTATTTGGGTAGAGTGATTGAGGCAAAAGGGGGCAGAAGATATGGTGAGATAAGGGTAGGAGGGAAAGGTTTCCTACAGGTGTGTAATAGATCTACTATGGAAAATAGAAGTGCCCCTGAAGTGTAAGGAAGTGTTGTATAGAGCGTACTTCATACCCTTAGTAACGTATGCATTGGAAACTTGAACTCTAGATATAAGAGAAACAAGGGAAGTGGAGGTCATGGGTATGAAGTTTTTGAGGAGCATTCTATAGCTGTCACCAGAAGAGATATTAGGAATGATGATGTAATGTCTAGAGATAGTAGAGGAGGTTAGGAGGAGATGGTATGGATACGCAATGGTGATGTAAGGTGAGATGATTCCAAGAATATTAATGGATATGAAGTCTGTAGGGAAGAGACCGCAAGGGAGACCAATGAAGATATGGAAATAACAGATATCAACAAGTATTTAAGTGAGAGTAGTGGATTGGAAGAGAGTGCAGGAGGAAGATTGGTGGAAGGACAGAGGGAGGTGAAGGCATTTTAGTAAAAAGACCCGGCCACAGACCGGAAACAGTTCACGATGATGAGGGGGGCGGGGGATTCAATCTCGAATAGCTAAGCTGGAAAGATTTTCCTGCCAAGCTTATTATACTTTCTTCCAGAAAGTATTATTGTAAATCTTTAAAATTACTTCTACTAAAACTGTTTCCTTAAGTTAACTAGTTAAAATTATCTGTATGAAATTTTAGCACTAACCCAACATAAACCCCATGCAACTTTAGGTGATCATTATTATTATTGTTTTAATTTTTATTAACTTTAAAATATAAAAATTTAAGCCATGATCATTATAAAGATATTTATTTATAAGAGATATATTACAAATATTTATTTAGTATTTCAATAGTTATGATCTAGTTTATAGTAATAAATAATTTTAAAATTTTACATTTTATTAGAGTATATATTTTATAGCGTCTATTATTTTTGTATTAAAAAAAATATGATCCCAAATACATGGTCAGTATTTTCATTTTTAAAATTATAGGATCATATATAAATATATTATAAAATAGACATAACTTCCAAACCACTATGTTCAAAAGCACTAGCGTATTCATTGTAGCTTCTTGTACAGTGAAATGGAGCGACTAGAAAACGTATTAGTTAAAATAATATCCAAAATTAACAGCTCGTTTATAGTAAAAAGATAATTCCATGTACATTTTTTAAATCTGTAACACCGAATAATTTTTAGAACGAAAGATAAATTTAAATGATTTCTCTTTCTTTTTTAGGAAATGTTAACAAAAGTTTTGCTTAGCTTGATAATTCTTTGTTGCCTAGGTAAAAGAATATTGATAAAAAATTGGGATAGATGAGATGTCAATAATTACATTTACCTTGACCAGAAAGACTACCTGGGATAAGAAATATGAGTCTTATTCAGCCACATTGTTGATTCGTGTTTGAATCATTATTGAACATATCATTTATCACAATGTTTTCTTAGACTCCTAGGCATCAAATCACTAAACATTTAAATTATTTTAAATAAAAATAATCCCTGCGAATATATTTGAAGTTGCACTTAAATTTACATTAAAATATGATAAAAGAAATACTGAATTATTCTTATTGCAATTATATCCATACTGTTAGCCTTGCTGTTAAGTTCTTTGTTGAAGGAAATACCAAAAACAATCATTTTCTCCTTCCTTAGCGAAGTTTAAATCACCACGGGAAAGTGAAACAAAACTAGTCCTATGAAATATAAGAAATGAAATAAGAAAATTGAGAGAAAAGCAGGTATATCTAATCAAAACTTTGGTTGATTTTGTTCGAGTAATTTAGAGATGAGAATAAAGTTTAAATTTGTACCGAAGAGTGCCCTTTTTTATTCCCTGGGCAAAGGTCATTTTAAAAATGTTAATTACTAAGTTTTTTAGGAACTTTAATCGAAACTTTTTAATCAAAGTCTCAAGGATTTTTAAAAAATATACATTTTTAGTAAAAATGTTTGAGTTCTCAGAGTTAGTTAAGTGAACATTGGACCCTTGTTTTATGTGTAAAATTATATTCTTAAGGGAAGTAGTACTAATAAATAATTTAATAACGTTCTCGTTGAATAAATTGCATTTATCTAATTGAGGATTGAAGGCTATGTTATCTAAAAAAACAAACACTCAAAATGAATTTGAAAAAGAAAAATAATATATATATACACAGCTATAACTCGGCTTAGCACATGGGATTCTTCTAGAGTCACTGATCTTGTTCATAAATTGCATTATTATTAGTAGGTGTTCTGTCTTACGATAGGTCCATTCATTTTCTCAGTGCACCTTTACTGTCAATGTGCCCTGTTCTCTGCATCCTCCTACAGATTTCAAAATTGTCTTATTTCCTTCAACTCATCCGATATTTGAATCCTTCTTCTTCCTATGCTTCCCTTTACCTCAACAATTCCTTCTATGATGTCGTACAGAAGACGCAGTTCCTCCTAAGGATGTGTTCGATTCAGTTTTTTTTGTACCGAAGAAATACATCAGAAATGTTTCTCTTCTCACCCACTCTTATTAGGAATTCTTCACACGTCTGCCAACCTAATTTGCATAAATTTCTTAACTAAAGTAAAACAAACACCTTGTTTTACTACCTTTTTTAATAAAATTTCTCCTATTATATAATATTTATTAAAACCTATATTTATTTAGAACAAACCAACCATACTCTTTCAGTGAGAAAAACCTTATTTTTAAAATATCAATACAAAAACCTTAGAGTTCACGGCCACCAATGCTGGATGAATGTGATTATTGTTGAAAGAAGAAAATAATTACTAGCCTAAGTGATAAACTCGCAATACAAAAGGTTGCCGTTGGTGTTAAATATATTATATATACCATACAAATCTTGCTACAATTTGATCACCGCACTCCATTATTCTAAAAAATGAACACCATTCATTTTAAGTTTCTTTAATGGAGCCAATAAAACATTTAGTTTAAAATACTTATTAATACTAGAATATTGTTATCTAGTCATTGCTCTATGTATCGGACGCGAATATCATTTATCTTGTTGATGGCCTCGGTGGTCTTGGGGTAAGTTGCTTGCCTTAGAACCTGATGTTAGTGGGTTCAAACCTAACCGGTGTCAACCGTTTTTTCTTGAGAAATAAAAATACGAAGAGCAACTCCCTTCGGAGGGGAAGAAAAGCCGTTGGTCCCATGTCGATTGGGGCATGTAAATGAACCCTGTAAGGTATGTGCAAATACCTTTTCCGGCAAAATTGGTAAATACTCTTGCTCATAGAAATTCTCGTGTGCTGATTTAATCAGTCGATTCAGAAAGTTCACGTTAAATCACTATCATAAATAAATAATTGAAAAAGAACTTACCTTTGGCTGTGACGTCATTTTATATATCTGCAGAAAAGTACTAGTAGAGAACGCACGCGTGGCCAATTCTGTCCTCCTGAGATTGACATGACGTCATTAAGTGCAGAAATGCTGCGTGGTGCAGTACATATCGATCTTTAAGTAATGAGTGTATCTTAATAATTTTAATAAACAAGTAATCTAATTGTTTCTAATTTTTTGTCACAGTTAATTAATTGAAAATGTAATAATTTGTGTACTAAGAATTTATTTTTCAGAAATACCTAATTTAAATCATTATCTTTATATTTAACAAGAGATACTTCTTCAAGCCAAAAGGGGTACCAAAATACATTAAATCGATAGCTTTATTCTAAATTTGAAAATGTTACCAACCTAATACCAATTATTTTACCAATATTCATGCAGAAAAGGAATTAATAGTTACCGTGTGTAAATAGCCTCTTTATTGTGGTCGGATAGCTATTGAACCCTGACCACCAGATTTAGAGTAAAATATGGTAGTTTACACCCAACACCACCATTTGATCTTTGATCATAAGCCGTATCCAATAAAATCCTCAATAATCACAAATATAAAGAAATTAGCCTTCTACTTTGGTTACTCGCTTCCATCATTAACTCTGGTCAAGGTTTGGTTCTTAGAGATTATACCATGCGAATTAAATTGGAATTATTCCGCAATACTGGAACACGATTTATAATAAAATAAATTCACCTCTTCTGAAACTTAATTATGTGGAATTATAGAGGTAACGCTAACCGTATTAAATTTGAAGTCGGTCTTTCGAGTTTAGTGTGCCCATGGCAATAAACTATAATGCAATCATAAGAATTACTCTTTTTTATGTGCTTCGCTAAATATGGGACGGAAAAATTATATATTTTAGATAACATACATTATTTAATATACATTATTAGACATTATTTACTATTCATGCTGAAAGAGTTCGCTGCTTGTTGTGCATAAATATACAGATATAAATATATTTTACAGCTGAAATATTAAAATTTACAATGAATCATACATTGAAAAATTGTACTTGGTCATCTGAATTCAAAATTAAATATGTATTTCATACTTGTATTAAGTGTCCGTTTACGCGGAAAGAGTTTTATTCTCAAAATGTAATTACATAATTTCTTATTCAAAATAAAATAAGATAAATTGACTATGCATATTTTTTTTAATGTACTTAAAATATAATCAAGTCCCAAAAAGGTCATATTCTAATGAAATATAGGGAATTAGGTTTAAAAAGAAGATATTTTATTTCTGTTTCATCTCATTAATTTAATAACTGGTATGAACTGTCAAAGTCATTTAAAAAGCATATTTCTACGTTTAAGTGAGTAGCAGTTTTTAAAAGCAGTTCCGAATTAATTTGTTATCAAATTAAATATGAATTTGAAGCTCACTTATGGAAACCCTTTCTTTTAGAGTAAGTGTTAAATTTAAATTACCAACTAATCAAATGAAACAAATATAATAAAAGTATATCTATGATTTGTCATAAAACATTTTAAATTTTCTATCAAAAGTATTAAATTATTTTTACACCACATCTTACCCCCTGTTATCGAAATATTTTACCATAGTTGTATTTGTGTAGAGCTAAAATATACCATAAACTTGTTTATGTCAAAAAAAGTTATTTGTAGAAACATTTGTTTTTAATGTTGCTTGGAGTATTGGCATAAATTTACTAAAATAAATACTTCCTAAGCAAAATACAAACGAATCTAGAATCTTGTTAAATCATTATGAAAGATTGAGAATTTTAAGCTTTAAGTAAAGAAAGTATTGTTCTGTCTTTTACATATTTTTTATTACAATAACAAAATATTAATTTACGTCCCTCTTACTCGTTTACTATGATTTACGTCTAATGTGTAACCAAAATGTCAACTTTTTAGGGGAGGTTTCTCTTTTTACGCCTTCTTCACACATTGTTAACACAATTGCACTTTACTAAATTAATTACAGTAGCACCAACAATCCTACACAAAATAGGGACTAGTAAAAACGGTAGGCACAAAACCAATAGAGAGTTGCGTTCTTGCATCCAGTGTGCGTATTACGGAGTACAGCGCTGCGTAAATGGCTGAAGTGATGCAGTTCCTTTGTGTGTGTGTGTGTGTGTGTGTGTGTGTGCTTGTGTGTGTGTGTGTGTGTATTTTAATCCTTAGAAACTACAGTTCAATTTTCACAGAAATAGCCTTATTTGACAAAATATCAATCATACTAGATATAGTTACAAGTATGCACTGTCAAGTCAAGCTATCTGAAATTTCACTTTTGATAAATAGTATGAATAGCTTTAAAATACCACAAAATAATTTCGTAAAATATTACCACTGCTGACCATTAAAACATGTGTAATTATATTCTAAAAGGGTCTTTCTATGAAAATTGGTCTGTACTACGTTTAAATCCTTAAGTAGATCAAGGATTGAAGGATTACCTATAAATGAATAATGCTTTAACCATAAAAGAAAGAACATTTATATTATAAAATAATTAATATTCAAATGTAATATTTCTTAGATATTACATACACCCATTATAAATAATTGATTATTAATACGCTGCGATGGGTTGAATTTTGTCAAATTAATCAAATTATCGTGAGTAATTTGTAAATGTTTTAGACTCTATACAAACTAAAATTGATGAGTAAAAGTATTAACCATTCAATTCAACTGTGCTGTATATGTCAGCATAAAAAAAAACTTTTGTCACCATACATATCCTTTTATACGTCATTTGACTTATTAAATATTGTATAGCTCCCTACTTTTTACATAAAAATAAAAAATTAATGAAACATTTAGAGCCTTTTATGTTAAAATAAGTTTTATAGGCTGCATTCTATCTTGAGGAAAATTCGAGAGATTTGAGCTACTATGATATAAAAAAAAAAATCTGCCCATGATAACTATATAAATACATATTATCAAGCATGCAAGTGCCGATACACTTCCTTTAAATGAGAGCTTTATAATCCATGTCCGATTATTGTAACTTTATGTATATACTGACAGGTAGGGAGCCATGGTATATTGGAAAAAATTCAACATATGGTATTCATTTTTTTCCCTTAACCATTGTTCATATGGTTAGATCTCAGAGCAGGTGTGGATATCCGCAGTAAAATCAGCAAGTTGGGTAAAAAATGTGATAAAAGCGTTGATTTAGAAACCACAATATTTTTATTTTATTGATATATACAATAGTATATATAATAGGTCCTAACCAAGCTTAAATAATATATACCTTTACAATTGTTATTTTTATGGAATACACTGTTTCGTTATAAATCAACTTATGTTGTGATTCTGATAGAATAAAAATTTTACAATGTGTTTGTAAGCACATATCAGATAATGCTTGCGGTTACGGATGCGATTTTAGTCAGTCACATAGGAGTCTACACATAACGTAAACTTATAACACGAAATAATCTAAGCCCAGGTCACAGTTTCATGGTCAAAATAATAGAATACACCCTATCTACGGTAGGAGAGGTGGTGACAGGAAAAGTTACTATCCATCCATTCGCCTAACAATAAGATCTGCAAGAGCATATGCTGATTTGTTGTTATTTGGCAGTCAGAAAATTCACACAAACAATTTATTTTTAATTATTTTCTTCTTTTAACAATTTTTACATGATTAAAACACAAAATGAAAATAACTGTCTGGACGATTCTATTTTGTGGAAGTAACGTCTGTGTTTCACTTAAAAATGCTTTTCAAACAAGAGTTAATATGATGTGTTCCCTTCATAAAATATGTGAAGCAGCTGTAACAAGGTCGGTTGATGACGTCATGCATGCTGTCTTCGGTTGTGTTCCTGCACTATTTACAAAAGAAAACGTTTTTTAATAATAACATTTTTTTGGGCCAGTTATAACACGATATAAGTTTTACTATTATATTTTAAATTTATTATTTCATGTACTAATAATAAATCTCTTGTCACAATCGCAAAACCAAAACACAATAGATTTTTTTTTCTTTCGATGAGTTACAAAAACGCCAACTTTACAGTAATCCTTTTGGAAGTATCATTAGAATCGTTTGATAATACTTTTTATTGGTAATATTAGTATTACTAAGAAATTAATTATTATTTCCAAATAGGTTGGCATTAGTTACTTTCAGACAATGTTTGCAATAAAGAAACTTTTTCTAGCTGTCAGTTACCTACACTCCTACAGTAGATAGTGTATAGGCAGACTCTGTGGTTTCAGCTTAGGTTTAGCATGGTCCGTGTAGTAGTGTTTGTGGCTTAGATACCTCTGCAAACACCCTCTTTTGATCATCTTGGTTTGAGAGGATTACGACCAAGCTCTGGATCATTACAGTTATGCGGCGGATATATTGATATATAGTGCCTTAGTGGATTCAGAATTATCGGGTTTCTGGTGCTATTTTTGTTCTTTACAGTTATTTTGATTAAGTGGAGCTATGGTTATTCGTTGTGGTTTGTTAACGTGGTAGTTACATTGTAGGTCTAGATTAAGTCTTCCTTTGGTGAGGGCTTCGCAGGTAAATTAGTATTTACCAATTAATATTTGACAATGTCCACACGGTCAGTATAGCTCGATTGTAGGCTGACACCCTGGAGATTTTTTCGCGCAAGTTTGTAATATCTTTCAAATATAAATGTACTGGATATTTTAAAATTGACAGTAAATTAAAATTATCCCCCCCCCACTCTCCCCCAAGATTCTGTTGGAATATGTACTTACCAAAAGCATGTACGTATAAAACGTGCCAAGTTACACACTACAACAATACATAAATTATACAGCCTCGAAAAGGAGGGAGATATAAAAGAGTCCTAAGTTCAACTTGAAATGTCTTTCCAAATAACTTGTGACTTCTTGTCTATGCAAGTTCGCTAATCAGATCTTAAATCTGACAAACATTTCAATTAGTAGGATGCTTGGTTCCAACCCTATATACTTTTTGCCAAGGATTTATAAATGGGTTTTTATATATTTTCAAACCCCTTGTTGCCGAGG
The DNA here is from genome assembly GCA_902151445.1 of Timema monikensis. NCBI lineage: Eukaryota > Metazoa > Arthropoda > Insecta > Phasmatodea > Timematidae > Timema > Timema monikensis. The sequence goes on along the minus strand of CABFVZ010000108.1, from coordinate 637,206 downwards.
AGACTTACAAAGAATATTTATACATTAAAAGCTAATATATTTTACTAGTTACAAATTTTAGACGCAAATCTTACCACACTAACAGTTAAGTTTTTTTGACACTGCTTCGTTCACTGATGAAATCTCGTGATGACGTGGCTTACCTTGTTCCTTGGAAAATATGGAGTGAAACAGACGAAGTTACGTCTTGTTCCGATTAATGCTTTTTGAGTTTATTGGAAGCAAACAAATAAACAAACATAAAATCGAGCGTATATACAGATTTAGAGTTTTATTATAGGTATAGAATTGTAAATTATGAAGTAGTGAATAATAACAGATATATATATATATATATTTATTTAAATTTCCTTTGAGTTTAAACATGTTTCTATTTGAAATAAATTTTAAGAGAGCGATATTTTATATCTTAAGTCTTATTATTATTATTATTATTATTATTTTATATGACTAGACATCTCCTCGGAGCAAATATAAGTTAAACGAGTATTTTGTTGTCGACTTTAAACATAAACATGTGTTGGCTTCAAATAGCTGGGAGCTGCTATCCATAACTTTACTCAACACACGAGTGAATGAACTATATAGTGTTTTTCTTAACTTATCCCCCCTCCCCCAAATCTTTTTTTCATTTTTAGTTTTCTAAAGTAAACACAAATTCAATAAACCTCATTGTGGTGAACGAATGTGCTTGCTTTCTATTTTTTCTTTTTTTCAAATGGCCGATATTTTTTCTTCTTACCACCATTAAGGGAATTTTGTTGGCTTTGTTCCCGGGTTTGTGTCTAGAAACTTGGGCAGTAGGTCTCAGTTTATTTACGAACTTTTTTTTTTTTACAAATACCTTAACTTTGTTCGTGTGTATCTTTCCTCTCCTTTCAAACAATCCTCAAGTTAATAATAGAAACGTAGGGAAGAAGAGTGACTAAATAATATCTGTTTCCAAAGAGGATTCTTGATTTCCTACAGTTCTTTGAGAAACCACTTGGTTTTTTTTTTAGTTCACGATTTTTAAAACAAAATTGTTTTAATGGCTTTATCCCTGAAGGGGGGGATGAGGAGGATGGTTGTAGGAACCGCGCCTGCATTATCGTGAGTAAAGGATTGGGGAAAATACACCCTAAGCGCAACTGAACCAGATTAGACCATCCAGTTCCCCATTACCAGCAATCTAGTTTAATACAATGCACATACTCTATAGTCTAGACCTCACGAGCATTATTTGGTTTAATGTCCATCGGGTAAATCGAGGTAAAGTGTTTAAATCACGGAATACTGTCAAAGCCTAGGCCGTAGTCAGTGGGTTTTTGGGGGGTTCAGTCTCCTCCCATCCCCCTAAAATTTTATGAACAAAATATATAATATGGCTTTATTTATGGTTCAAACAATATCAAAATGAAGGTACAAATACAAATTAGGGAGCTGTGTTACCATAAAAGCACTTTAGAGAGCTTCTAAAAGTGTTTAATATTTAGAATTTTTCCTAGCTTTTTCCTAGCTTTTGGCAGTTAGGGGGTTATATTGCCATAAAAAATACTTCAGAGAGCTTCTAGAGGTGTTTAATATTTATAGCTTTTCCTATCCTTTGGCAGTCAGGTAGTTATGTTGCCATAAAAAATACTTTATATAACATATAGAATTGTTTATCATTTATAATTTTTTCTAGTCTCCGGCAATTGGGAAATGTGCCCACAAACATCNTGGCTGGATACGTCCTTGGTTAGAGCATGGATGATATTTCGGATATTTTAAGGAGTGATGTAAATAATGAAGTGACAATATTTTACAAAAAGACTTGCTTCAGTAGAAAAGCTCCATTTTCACATTAGATTTGTATTAAATACTGACAAAGTACATTAGTATTATATAATACTGTTAATAATATAATATATCATTGAAACAATAAACCATTGTACTATTTGGAATAAAATAATTTATTGGTACAATTTATTTATTCATTAGTACTTTGTTTAAAGTGAACCCATTAGTTTGCATTTATTGAAATATTATGTATAGTTTTTAATACTATAAGCAATTACGAGTGGTAAATTTTCATAAGCTCCCTGCAAAAAGTATTTGAGGAAATAATGAAAATAGTATGTTGGCGCTGAAGTTAAATTAGTAATGTTTTGGGTACTACATACTGGGAGGGAAAAATCCTCACACTGATATATTTTTTAATAGAATATAGGTTATGAATCTTCAAAACCACCAAAACTACTCACTCAACTTAAAAGTTTATTTTGTTACCACAACAAATAACTTCATTTGTTCGGAAAGACTGGATAAATTTGTTCTTAATTTTAGAACTGTAACAATTTGCGTGAAACTTCATTGAAAATGAGTGGATTTTACAATTGAGGACAAACTATTACCAGAGATTTAAACCTCGACCTTCTCTTCTCCAAAATTCCAGACTGAACGAGGCTGACGCCAATGTCTGCATGACCACTCATGAGGTGTTGCATTGGTTTCTTTTTACACTTAGGACTTTAAAAACTTTAAATGCAATAAAACTGGCGTATAACACGAAAGGGTAGTAAGACGCGCTGATAAATAAATAAATACATTTTATAAAGTTATAATTTTTTTTATATTTTCTCACTTTTTGAGATATATTTGTTCAACGCGTTTTAGTACTGTTCAGGGATATTTATAAATTACACAATTAATTACTCTAATATGGTAGGCATGAGTAATGTAGAATTTTAGATGAAAATACCCGCATTTGCGTGTAAGGACAGTGTGAAACCATTCAGTATAAATACAATACATTATATCATTTCACCACTTGTCTGGGCTCTATATTTTAACTACAAAAATTTAATAGGCTCGAGGAATATAAAATGTAAAGGAAATGTACTTAAATTTGCGTGGATATTTAGGAAAAACTAACCTGACTACACCCATCTGGAATGCGAAACCCTTACTTTTTCTTAGCACCTTGTCTTACTACCTGTTCAGGCTAGATTCACAGTATGTGCTCAATACGCTAATGAGTTAGGGATTAGAATGGTTGAATTTAGAGAAAGTGTACTCACATTTTCGTGGAGGTAAAGTAGAAAACCATTTAGCAAAAGCCACCCTCAGCATATCTGACTGGTATTTGAACCCGGATCTCCCTGTCATTGGCAGTCTAGTCTATTGCAGGAGTGACACTTAGACTATGAGGCTATCGAAGCAGGTGAAATCCTTAACTTACTCTCATCGAATATTCCAAGTTTTTTTAGGTTCACATTTAGTCCACCTACTCACCGGTGCATGTTACGTGCATTAGATACACTTAACTTATGAGAGTGTCTATTGAATCCTCAATTTCTGTTGGTCTGAATCCTTAGCCCAGTCAGCAGTGTGTTGAGTAATGGGGTCCAGGTTTGATTATCATCACTACTGAATAAGTTATATCTGGTGGATTGGGATTTGCCGTCTTACAATGAAGAAATTATGGCATAAAAATGTGTTAAATGTATTTTATAAATTCAGTTAGTTTGTAAATCGTTTGCTGATATTATAATAATTTGGTTTATAAAAGCCATAATAAATACATAATTTAATAAAACCACATCGCATTAAACTGTAAGGCGTGTTAGTTGGAGCACCAGCCTTGTAATAATGTGTTGACAAAAGAATCTAAAAATAGACTTATCCGAGTTTGTGAGACCGCGGAAGGACATTTTGAAAGCACCGCAAACATTGCTTGTAGAATTTGTTTGATAATAGGTTGACGGAGTGCGTCACAACTCGCAAGGGGCGTCCAAGCTATTCAAATCTGCTGGCTCAGTGCACTGTGTTGGTTCAACAAAAACACGTGTGCTACAAGGACATATGTCCATAATCTTGGAATTTTTTTTCCCCCCTTTCGGAAGTAATTGTAGAATACAGATACAAGAAATGATTTTAAAATTTCACTTTGTGATGATGTATAGCATATAAAAAATAAAAAATCATTTTTATGAACAATAACAACAAATTTATCACCCACGTCGGTGGCCACATGGTACAAGGCGCTACTTTCACACTATACAAGACAACAGATGATGGGGGGATTCAAATCTTAGTCAGGTGTACTAGGGGTGGTCTTTTCAAAGTGGTTTTCCACTCCCTCTCCACATAAATGCAGGTTTTACTTCCTGTAAATGTAGCCTTGATCAACCCTAAAAATTATTAGCTTAATTAGTACATAAGAGTACAAACCAAACAGGCAGTAAGACGTGGTGCTAAAAAATAGTATAGCAATCTTATTTTAAACACAACAAAAATATTTTTTTAAATACACAATCAAAACATTAGCAACATGTATTTAACATGTATTTTTGTTAGTTGTTTAGAGTTTTCAAATTGTATTTAAAAACATCGTGTGGAAAAAATAGTATTATATAAATTAATCACATATTATTTATTAGTAAATTTTAAAAATGACACCTGGACACGGGAATCAAACCCGGCATCCTTGACATGAAGTTCAAATACTCCAACACTGACCTATCCATAAATCTCTCCATGTTAAGGGCCATTATTCCCCATAGTTTAAGGCGGATACTAAATACGGATATATCCGTGACTAAAATAATATTTCCTTCTTCTAAGCGTTGCAAGTCATGTGCATTAATTTACATTTTTTTTTATTTGAGTTATTTAACGTGCACTTTATGAACCAATTGATTATATCAGCACATGATTTATAAACTAACTTAAATTTATAACAAACGCAACATCCATCTCCCGGCAGTTAATTCATCACTATGAAAGGGGAAATTCACATTTCACCAAAGATAAAGTTTTCGACCATGCCGAAAACAGAACCCGGGATCCTTTACTCAGTAAACACGCTGCTGACTGAGCTAAAGTGTCGGACTACAATTAATAGTTTGAGCGTTTTCTTACCTTTAAAATATTATATTTTAATGTTACCATGTAAATTCGCAAATATGTTTTGAAATGTAACTAAACAGTGACACAGGGTATTCTGAGTCAATGAGTTGATAAACTTTTATTTTTTAAGCTATTGGTAAAAACGGTAGATAAATATGAGTTTTTGTCATGAAGATCTTGAACTTCTGTTTAAAAGTTCTCAAATAAAAAAAAGTCTTAGAAATACATGTATAACACCTTGAAAAATCACAAAAGGATTTTTTTTTTTACAATATTTCAAAAATAATTTCAGTAATTCCTTTTTTTAGACTGGATTACCCTTGAAAAGTTTATTTTTTGAAGTCTAATTAAGACATGGCCTAAGGTATTTTGTTATATTTTTTTAGTTAAAATATTTATTTAATAAAGCCTTAAAAGTGAAGTATTACCATAAAGGATTTATAATATTTCTAAATTACTTACTAACAAGACACCAAATTCATATCAAAGTAGAATATCAGTAAACAAAATACATCAACCAAAAGTATTTAAAATAATGTACAAAGAGTAGTGATAAAAGCTATAGAAGTTTTGATTATTTTATTATGTCAGCCAATCTGGCTTAAAGCTAAGTGTTTATTATCATCGTCTAAGTATATCTATTTTTTCGATAAAGTTTTTGAAGCTAAGCAGATATTAGCACCATCTGTTGCAGCGATTATAGCTGCATACAGTACAGTCCTGAAATGTACAATATTTATTAAGTATTATATAAACACTAAAGGTGCAATTATTTTAGTTCGCACAATGGTTTTATAAACGTAATTTTGCCTATAAAATATTAAATTCGTTTTAAAATAATAGTACTACTAAAAATTAGTGAGAGAACCTCTATTTAATGTATAGTTTTATTTTGTGAACTCAAAAATACGTAATAAAGATTTATTTGAACTTGAAACAAGTATTAGCTTTTTAGAAATTGATTTCTCAAACGTTTCGTGAAAACACTTATTGCGGGAAGTCGGTGTCCTTAGTAATTGGTGCTTTTTCAGGCCCCTAGAGCATATTGGCCTAAACGTGCCTGATAACTCTGAACTAGGTCATTACTGGCACGCTGGGTATTTAAGGCGTCAACTTTGTCTGATTTAGTTTGAGGCGGATGAGGACACCGGGGTTCGAAGCTTAGCCGAATGTACTGAGGGTCAATTTTAACAAATTATTTATAACCCACCCTCCGTGAAAATGGAAATATCCCCCATCTAAGACAATGTTTTCCAAACCCTTTAGTGGCGTACTACCCCATTAATTTATGTAATTTGGGGTACCATAAAGATTAAGCTGAATATTTATTATTTAGGTACGTTTTTATTACTGTGCCCAATGATGTAAAAACATAGATTTCACTGCTGCACTGGTTGTATAAGCTTGAATAAGAGTTGCCACACCTTCAATCACTGACTAAATCCGTTTTACTTTTGGTTAGACTCTATTGTAATATATTTTTAAGATTTTATAACGGCCTAGCTTTTTCCGACTTTAATTTGCTTGTTTTGTTTGGCTTCTCAAGGTTCACCATCGAAAATTATTGTCCGTACCACAGTGCTGACAACAGCCATAATAGCTATAGCAGACCAGAACTGAAAAATACATTGTAATGCATTTTAAAATAATTGCATAAGAAAATAATTCTTGTTAAAGATTATTTAAAAAAGGGAATTAATTAAAAACCGATACAGAGAAGAACCGCAACTTATATCAATTACTATTGTAATTATTTAAATAAAATGTGTAGAGAGAAATTGTGAGGAGCCTAAAACTAGGCATATTAATGATAGCCGAGTTAATTAAATATATCTGCGTATGATTCTTCTTTGGTGATAGAAGTAAATTTCGGTAAATCTAGTCTGTTCTACTGATACGATAGTGAAGAAGGCTGAGCCTGTAAGACTAATGAAAAGAAAATTATTCCTAGTGGCTCAAGCATGGGAATGAATACCTATAATTTTAATGGTAAATTTACAAGTAGGTTTAAAAGAAAATAACAGTAATAGTAGCTTCCTGCATATTGGCGCTGCATGGTCAGGGAATGTGCTGAGATACACTCAATATCAGCAGTTCAGTAATGAGCTCATAGTTATAGAAAATGTCGAGTCTCGCTGTCCCACTTCATTTAGCATCGCGTCCTACTACCCATTTGGACTATACGATTGTGTACTAATTATGATAATTGGTTGGGGATGAGGAATGTCGAATTTAGAGGCAAGGTTCCCGAGTTTAAGTGAGAGAGAGGGAAACCATATAGGGAAAAACACCCTCAGTATACCACGATCTCACCATCATCGGCAGTCTAGTCTATTGCAAGAGTGTTGCCTAAGAGTGTGTGGCCACCGAAGTGGGTCGTAACAGAACTGTTTTAGCATTTGATATGGTGGCACATAGGATACAGTATTTTTATTCAATTACTATTGCTAGCATAATCATTATTAAATATTTAATAATAAGAGTAAATATGAGGTGGGTAGTTTAGCATTAGTGTGGAGAAGAGATGGGATAGCTACAAAATTGGCAAAACAAACCTCAGTCACCTAGCTGATATTCGAACCTGTACCCCTCCTCCAGTATAAATACGGTCCATTACAGATCTGACGATTATGATCACGTAGCCATTGCGGGTAATGTGAGAGAGAGATAAAGGAAGTTAACAAACGTAGAAGCTAAAACTGCGTATTAAATTGAGATTGCATCAATTTAACGGAGAAAGAAACTTTGCGTTATTTCTTTTTTCCAGTCTTGTTATTTACCAAGACATTTAACGGCACCCTTTTTATTTAACAAACTTTTTTAACAACACACAAATAAATGTAGCAGGTATAAATGTAAATAAATATATTTTTACAACAATGTGATATAAAACTCTATTAATAATTTAAATAACTAAACATAGCTTTACTATATTATAATACCAAAATTCCTTTGATTATGGTTACATTAAGTAACATTACATTACAAACTACATCTTAAGATTCGCTAAGACTAAAATTGTGTGTTCAAAAAAAAAATATGTTAACTACATTCTCTCTGACAGTTTATTGTAACATAACAGCTTGCCTGGACGTTTACCTCTGTTCGCTGAAAGTCAGTTTAGAAGAATGTGTCGAATGAAGAGGAATATGTTCTGATAATTGAGCCTGAAATATTCTTTAATATTTCATTAATGAAGTCAATTTTTAATATAAGTATTTTCATAATTTACCTTTAGGGTACGGTACATTATAATTTGAGATGGTGGTGGTACTTGTTTTTCACCACGTCTTAGTACTTCCTTGGATTATAAGCAAATATACAGGATATCTATAAATTATTTCCTCTATTTTAGTAAATTTGATTTTCTTTGATTTATCTGGTTTTTTAAAGATTGAATGATCTGTGCTAGTCAACTAAATTAAAACGATAATTTATTAAGTAATGCTATTTTATCATCGCAAACTTAATACATGTTCTAAAATATCTAAATTATTAGGTCTTATGGTTAGGTGAATCATTTATGGACAGCATCTATATTAATTACGCTAATGGGTAGACAAAAAGAATGCATAATTTAAAAGTATTTGCTTTAAGGGAGAGTGGAAAACCTTTAATAAAAAACATCCCCAGTACATTCGGCTGGTATACCAGCATTGATCTTTAAGCTCAAGCAAATCAGACTAGCTTAGATTAACAATGTAATTGATGCAGTACTCATAATTCAAGAGTTAATGATTCACTTATGCGACCATTTCATCACGAAAAATCAGTCGTGAATTCTGAAAATTATAGAATAAATAATGGAGTTTAATTTTATGTGAAAAAGTGCGGAGCTCTCAACACGTCCTAAACCAATCGTGTATCAAAAAGGATCTTAAAAGCATTCCCCAGGATGTAGCCGCTAATATTTGAACTCTGGGTCTGCAGAGGATGACTCCCAAATAGATCTTGATCTTCCTTCTACTCACTGTTTAAATACATCTCGTTAGCTCCCTTTGACCCAAAATCCAAATACATCACATTAGCTCCCGTTGACCCAACGTCCAAATTAATATTGCTAGCTCCCTTTGACCCAACGTACAAATACATCTCATTAGCTACCTTTGACCCAACGCCTAAATACATCTCATTAGCTAACTTTGACCCAACGTCTAAATACATCTCATTAGTTACCTTTGACCCAACTTCTAAATATATCTAGTTAGCTCCCTTTGACCCAGCGTCCAAATACATCTTGTTATATCCCTTTGAACTAACTTCCAAATACATCTTATTATCTCCCTTGTTATCCCTCGCTGCAGCTTCGAGGTTAATTGGTTGAAGTTCACTCGGACGGTGAAGTTGTGTTCAGACACGTGTGGGCTTTGCCGGAGCAGTGGGTGTAGACCATTCCGTGGAATCACCGGTGACAAGGCCAAGCAGATGGGGGGGATGGAGAGGGATAAGGATGGAGTCCCAGTAACGTGAGTCGCTGTGGGAGGTAGGATGGAGTCCCGGAAACGTGAGTCACGGTGGGAGGTAGGATAGAGTCCCGGCAACGTGAGTCGCGGTGGGAGGTAGGATAGAGTCCCGGCAACGTGAGTCACGGTGGGAGGTAGGATAGAGTCCCGGCAACGTGAGTCGCGGTGGGAGGTAGGATAGAGTCCCAGCAACGTGAGTCGCGGTGGGAGGTAGGATAGAGTCCCGGCAACGTGAGTCGCGGTGGGAGGTAGGATAGAGTCCCGGCAACGTGAGTCGTGGTGGGAGGTAAACGATGACGGTGGATGGAAAGGGAGTTCAGACAATATTTATCTTAACGAAACATGACAATTCATAAGTTCTTTCAAACAAGTGTGATACCCGGTTTGGGTAGCCACTCTCCAACTGGCACCTCTGACCAAGGAACCACCGTGTTAAATACCCTCTACTGTTGCCTTGCCTTGTCCAATGAGAAAAAAGGGAGCTTCCCATTGGCGTGGGAAAATGCGAGTGATAGTGGCCGTTAAGCGAGCCAATAGAAAGAGGAGTTCTCATAGGCGCTGAGTATAGTGGGGAAAACGTCACGAACGGCTTAGAGAACAGGGACTGTGGATTGGTCCAGGCAGCAGAGAGGGTGGGGGGCACTGCCTGTGCAAGTGCGGAGGAAAGATACAAGGGCTGACTGAACAGTGAGGCACAACACCCTTTGATCCAACGTCCAAAATACATCTCGAGAGCTCCTTTTAACCCAACATTCAAATACAGCTCACGAGCTTGGTCTCCACGCAATCTTAGCTCTGTAAGTAGCGTGTATTTAGGCTTAACTGATTGAAGGATTCTGAGGTCAGTTTTAGGAATTAATACAATTGTGTTATTGATGTATTTGTGGTTTTACCTTTCATGTTGATGCAATAATGGATGAGGGAGTGGAAGTTGTCTTTTTTTTAATAGCTAAACTAGCATAAGCACCTGGCGTTACCATGCAATGGATTGCATGGTTACCCCTGGAATGCTTTTCTTTGATTCAAACAGACGGAAAACTTATTCATTTTTTTCCTCTGACCCAGTTTTTAATTAATTTAAAAAATCAAATCCCAATTTTAAAATTCAGGTTTTGAGGTGCACATTTTAGTGCACAGGGACTACTGAATTTTATATTTCAGACAGCTGCGTCCAGTAGATATCTTGCAATGCTGATGACAGACAGACACACAGTCAAGTTATAATTTAATTTGTTAGCTTCGCATTATAATTTCGCCCCTTCATCAGTTCAACTACCAAATGCAGTTTGGTTTTATTTTAGTTATCTTTTATTTTTAAATGGCTAGCGGTCACTTTATTACTACACGTATAAATCGTCCCACGACTTTCAAACTAACTTAACGCGGAAGAGTACACACAGCTAAAGCCCATGCTGTTGATGTCCAACAGGATTAATATATCTACGAATATTAATCTATTTTAGGTATTTTCGGGGATTGAACTAGGGTTCCTTATAGCCGGCCTTCCTTGTGAATTGGCCATGGAGACGTGCTTAGTTACTATTGAGGATGTCTACTTTATAAATGTACTTTACACACGTGTTCAGTAGAAAAAAAATTGTATACTGTCAGAACGCTGAAGTTGTGTGCAAGCAGACGGAACCTTATATCCATTAACTGTGTCAACACGGAACAAAAGCTTTATTCCCGATGTTGTAGACCGACCTATGGCCCTCGGTAAACTCATCTTACGTCATGAGGGGTAAAATTAGACTCTACCTTTTTTTTATAAGTATTTTTAAGTGCTTTTATGAAGTTTTTTTTTAACGACATTCTTATATTACTACACAAATTATTGTAAATCATTCTAAGGATGAATATAGTGGTTATAGTTAAGTATAGTTTCAATTATTTATCGTAGGTTTAATAATTGCCAACCGAAATACTTACTATGACATTCTAAACCAGTAAGAGTAAAACATAACAAATAAACTAGATAGCAGGATAATTAACACATTCTTAATGAAGGCTCATCTGACCATTTATAACATAAAATTACTACACACCTGTAAAACAAAAAGCCATTCATACTTTGCGAAACTGATTATAACAGGATTACGTAAATCCAGGGAGTGAATTAATTTTAAATTAATATCAAAACAATTCACTAAATAATTTTTTGTAACAATATGAGCCTGTGGCACTTACACAGTTTATTATTATCTCTCTCTCTCTCTCTATATATATATATATATATATATAATGAGCATAATTGAATTGACACACTAATATCTTTTTAGTTAGTAAATTAAACTGAAACTGAAGTAACAACTTAATATTAAAGGTAGGAATGTGGAGGGTACTTTAAAGGAAATGTAGGTCCGATCATATTAATGTGGGGACTGGTTGTAAGATCACCGTGAAAATCATATTTGGAAGTCATTTCTAGAGCACCGGTTTGGGACTAGAACTGTAACTTTTCTGTTAACAAATATCAAGTGAAATTTTAGTAAACACCTATGACTGCCAGTTCACAACTGGGGGGCATATTTGCTAACACATTTCATCAATTACTTTGGACAGAAAGCTTTATGTCAAACAACCTTGTTTAATTATTTTGAAATACTGTTTCCCTTATGTTGTAACAAGACCTAAGCAAACCATAAATAGGTCGTTAGCTACCCTGCAGGTAAAACTTACAGAAACAAATCTCTAAAATGAGGATGTCCTTTGAAGATGTATGTACTTTCATCAGAACATCCTTTTGGGATTATCTTGTTGAGAGGTACTGTGAACATAGTAACATTAAATAAAACATAAAGGGTAGCACTTAGATTTTGGAGACAATTTAAGCATAGGTTTTGAACCATCCCAAAATACATAAGAACAATAAAGAATGTTCAAATAACTTAACTGACCGATCATGCTTTATATTGATCTTTCGTCTCTATGTTTTTCCGAATATTTGCTCTGCGATAACCGTCAATTTTGCTGACCAATTTTAGCGAAATTTGGGAGGGATATTCTTTGAACCTAGGTCAAACTATGTAGGTACTATAAAATGGTTTTTCAATTTGTTTATTACTTTCAAAATAATGATCACTTGAAAGGTTATCCTTTTAACTCATTTAAAGTGATATAAATTTAAACTTTACGCTCTATGTACTCGATCAATTGCTTATTTTTTAATATTTTACCATATGTTGTGAGATCGACATCTTATAATAACCATTATTATAAAGCAGTTTTCTATTATCATTATGTATTGTGTAACTTGATCACCATCATCTTCAAATCGAGGGGAAATTATCGGAGATAACTATTTCCTTTGGTTTTCAAGCAAATATATAAGACTGTAGTAAAGATAATATGGAGGAAGTGAGGTCTACTGTTAATATAACTTCTGTTTATTCCAGTAAAGCAATATTTCCCAGACTGGGGTTTGCATATCCTTAGGTGAATATGACGCACCAATGAGTTTCATTAATAAACACACATGTTCTGGTAATAGTTAATTTGGAAAATAAATTAACGCAGATTTTGACGTCATATCATGGAATTCTATAAGCCTTTCTTTTCCTCTGCCATGGATTTGCTAAGCCTATCACTAAGGTTTTATTAAAATGTGGAGAAATTATTTACACTGTAATTTACAACGATGCAAACGCGTATAATTTTTTTTTTTATTAAAATGCTAGAAGGAGTAGGCTGGCTAAGCCATAAAGTCAAATGTAATACGTGACTAGGAAACACTGCTGTAAGAAATAATAAATTGTTTGGGACTGCACAAAATATTTGTTTCACAAATAACAATACAATTTATGTATTCATGAGATTTATTATAGTGATCCGCAAATAAAATATTGTGATCTTGATGTTAAATATTATGTTTTCCATAGCTACTTAATATATACACATGTTTATAAAAAATCAATCTCTAAATACATGTCTAACACGTAAAAAGGTTTTTCTTATTATAATTTATTTTGTAATATCTTTAATAAATGATAAAATATCAAGATATCATTGCTCTTTAAAAATATTTAAAATATTTAATAATAATAATAATAGCATTATAGCTATTATTGCTTTTAATATATGCTAATGTATTTAGTGAGACTGATTTGGTTATTTATTTTTAATTAGGAGTTCTGTCTTACGACAGGTACATTCCTTTCGTCAGTGGTTTTAGACCACCAACGCGCCCTTTCCTCTGCCTCCTCCTTCAGCTCCCAAAAAATGTTTTTCTTTCCTTCAAGTCATCCAATATTTGAATCCCCCCCTTTCTTCCTAAGATTCTTTTTCCCTCAACCTTTCCTTCTTTGACGTCGTATAGATGACAGTTCCCCCTAAGATTTAATAATGGCCACTATTAATACAGGCTCTATAATTACAAACCAACTTTATCAAGATTCAGATAGTAAGAAACTAATTTTACATTTACAAAATTAATTGAAACAAATTTTATGTATCAATACGTCAAGTCCTGTGAGCTTCATCTGTCAATTTTGATGGATATTATATATACCTTTAAATAATAGTAATAGTATAATAATATTTGATCAGTATTTATCAATAAATAGTTTAAATATTCAAGGTTCTTTTTCTACCAGTTGTTTAGCGTTTGTCTCAGCTAATGGCTCAAAGTTCAAATACGCCCGATCAATAGCCGAAAAATAACTATCGAAATTGTAGTCTCCGCTTTAACAATTATAAACTGATTGTGGAGACATGTGCATGTTATAATATGAAATTACACGTTAAGTTATGTGCTGATATAATCACTTTGTATAGAAATTAAGTGTTGAGTACCCTAAAAAAACATAGAGCTTACATAACCTATAACGTTATCTGCACAGTCAAATTTAGAACCAGAAGATGTACTTTTCTGGTAAGTGGATGGTTACATATACACAGAATATTGTATTATATTAGGCCCTCTTCTCCGGCATCCAAGTCTGAATTCATAAAAAGGCTATTTATCAAAATTAATTCAATATTTGGTCAAAATCTTATTGCTACCTACATAAGTGAGAACGTGAAATAAATGTCAGGATAATCTAGTCTGTTTTGCTGGTGATGTAATAGATGGGGTTCGATTTCTGGCCGAGTGTATTGATGGTAATTTTTCATAAATGGTTTCCCCCTCTAACTCGCTGGAAATGTGGATACGGTAAATTTCTTTTTTAATAGGGATTTACACTCGAATCCTAGAGTTCTTGAATCCCTCGAATCGTATGGTATTCGAGAAACTCAAGAGTTATAATAATCTCAAAAAGATAGCTCGAAAAAAATTTCGAAGGATTTGAGTTGACAACACAATTTTAAGAAGTTTGGTAATAGCGATTATATAGGCTTGTGTAGTTGAGAAAATAATAAAATCGTAAAAATAGGATAATTTTGTAATAATATTATTTATCTATTAAAAAATTTTCGTTTTTTCTTATGACATAATAATTATTACAAACAATGCAGCGTTTATCAGTGATACCTGGCATTTAACGACTTTTTCAAACTTCAATTGTAAATATTTTGATAATTTTGGAAGGTTACATTTTGAATGATTCAAGGATTAGAACTTGGATTTGAAATTCGATAAGATTGGAATAACTTCGCACGGACTTTCTCACTTCATTGTTTAAAAATGGAGATAATTAATAAAAACTTGTAATATATGTGAAATAATATACAATAGTAAACCCAAGCAAAAATTGCGTAATACTTACGTTACAAAATTTTGGAATCGCGGATTTAATTGTTTTTTTTTAAGAATTAAAGTCCTCACTAGTATATTTGGACAAAAATAAATCGATATTGGGGGCCCATACTTGATAATAAAATTTCGACTTCCATTTAAAATTTTCGACATTCTACTAGAGGCTGCACATCGCATTATTATTTAATTCCTCATTTATTAATTTAGACCAATAATAAAGGTAAATATTGACTATTGAGTCTAAAATGATACAGATAGGCCATAGCTGTACAAGACGTGTATTACCACAATTTGTGAATGTTGGAAATGCCAGGCCTATACCGTGGTTCGGATTCCACGTTAAACTGTAGGGCCTTCATTTCATCTCACAATCACTCTACCATTACACATTAGCTTAAGTGCGTATAACCCGAACAGGTAGTAAAACGTAGTCTTATTATTATTATTATTATTATTATTATTATTATTATTATTATTACAACATAGCTGTAAAAAAAATTCCTCTAAGAGGTTAAAAAAAAAAGAAAATCAAACTTTTGAGAAATTTTTTATCTACTTATTCTATTAAATTAAGGAATTATTGCGTTAAAACTTAAGTAGTATCTATGTACAACTAAATCTTACAAAATTGTATAACTATATTTGCAATAACTAAGAAAATATTGGATTTTATTAAGATATATTCCAAACAAAAGTGTTTTATTTATAATAGTACTACAATTTTGGGATGATAAGTTACTTGATATCTCAAATAGTTGCAGATATATGGAAATTTCCGCTTCTGTAAAGTACCATAAAGTCATTTTCATAAGAAAATGAAAATATTCATTTTATTAATTTATAATTTTAATCAATGCCTAGACACAGATTTTAATAAAAATTGTTAGAGCCAATTTTGAGAGAATATATTATTATTATTTTTTTAATCTACTCCTAATTTTAGGTCTAAACAGACACACTGACAGACGGCATTGCAAAAAGCATTTTTTAGTATTCGAGGGATCATGAAAATTATTGGTTTTATAAAAATATCTTCAAATGGAAGATTTTTAATATAAATATACCTACGTATTAGCAATGATAAATAAATTTATATCTCAAAGAGTTAACACGATATGATAGAAAAAAATGACGCATCATACCGGGACTCTTAAAGTCATTTTGAGAAAAAAAATTAGAATAGCCACTTTTGTTTGTAATATATTTATAAATTCTTAGAAATGAAATTTAATCAAAATCGTTAGAGCCGATTTTGATAAAATTTGTGTTTTCTCTTTTTGCCCTTAAGGAAACTACCCTTAATTTTAAGGCTGGATCCAATCCCATAAACCCCTCGGGGTAGAATTATCAAAACCCTAGAAACCAAGTTTTAGCCGAATCGGTGAAATAGTTAAGACAGACGTTAATCCAAAAACCACTTTTTTGGATAATGGGGGTTCATGAATCGTCGACATTTCACCAAAATCTCGAGTTCAATTTTTTTTTGACGATCAAAATATTGTATTTACCTGTAGGGTAGTGGGAAAGTAATAAGCGCATAGCATTTAAATTCATAGTAAAATAAAATATTATCTATCTATGGCACTAGGAGCTCACCTATAAGAATTGACATCTTGTTTTCTATCTTGAGCCAATTCTATCCAGTCCACCCATTACATCCCATCTCTATCAGGTCCATACTAATGTTATTCTCCTCTCCTCGTATAGGTCTTCCCAGTGGTCTCTTCCCATTGGGTTTTATAGTCAATGTCCTAATCATGGTTCTCTCTATCTTGTCTTTCGTGCTGCATGTCTTACCTACCGTTATTTACGAGACTGTATTAACCTAACAATGCATTGTGATAAGTACAGAATTTGTAACTAATCATGAAATGCAACCATGTTAAAGTACACACTGACCTTGTTATGGGGAAATTATCCTAATATATTTTTTTTTAGAATAAAGGTCTTTTCAGAGTGATAGTAGGAGGGAAGTTACGGAATGCTTTATATCTTATCAAAATACTACTCTACAGTAAGATTCTAGCACGAAATAAGGCCTAGTAGAATGGGCTTCCTGCCAAAATCAGGGATTAGGGCCTACATAATCCCTTTTATTCGCAATATCAAAACTGCACGTGGCCCTGTTTTCTTCTACGCTGCTGTCCTGCTTCAAAGCAGAGTACCCTTAGGTAACGGGGCCTGTTACATATTAAGGTCCACCCATCTTTATTTTGCCCCACCTCGCTGATGTGGAGCATCTCTTCAAGAATATAGTCAACAGAATCATTCTTTATTGACATTGCGATTCATTTCTCACTTTAACATGAAACAATTTATTACACTCGTTCACCCGTCTCTCAAATTTGATTGGATGTACTATCGCACACTACCAAGTGTAGCAAATTTAGAAATGTACGTTCTCTCTACTAAGAATTTATTATTTTATTATAACCTTCGGAAAGGAGCTGTTATTGAGTTACGTAGATTGAGCGAAGGGAAAATTAAACAAAAGAACGATGCCATTGGTGTTATAAACTTAAAGAATTCACGGGTAAAACAAAATTGAATTCAAGATCAAACAATAAATATTCACTGAAATGACGTTGAGCCATATTAATGGTGTGTTCTTGAAATGTTAATCTTGAAAGGTAGATAACCAAATAAACTTTATTTTTCAGTTTTCAATGAATCCTCCTTCCCTTTTCTATCTTTTTCTGCCAACACCAGTGAAACCACGTCCATTTGGTTCTAAAAAATGTATATTATTCTATTGGAATAGCACTTTCGTAGAATAACATTTTATACTCTATCTCAAAACTATTTTATATGAAATTTTACACATATTTCAATACAATATTTATTTTCATTTTCTTTGTATATTTAGTTATTTCAGTTTAAACTTTCATTAAATATGTATCTAAATGAAAAAATGTATTCACCAATTTTGAACACATTATTTTCGGATTAACTCTCTAGGTTCAAAGGCTCACCAACCGACAAAATATTTGCTAAATTTAATTGCGCTCTTGTTATAATATAGTGGTATGAAAAAGGGATTGAATAAATTTATAATTTCCACTATCCACATCTTGGAATGTTTATAACTTTAAATTGTTTAGAAGAACACAGCAAGAGTTCTACCAACAGTAATGGTCTTAAGTCTTCAATTCTCGTTGGGCCTAATGAGGATGGTATTTCTCAAAATGGTTTTACACTCTCGTTCTCCACGACAATGCGAGTAAAATTTCTATAAATTCAATCATGCTCATCCATAATACGTTAGAGTAATTAGTTAATATGCTCAAACCAAAACGTTCAGTGAGACGCGGGGAAAAAAAAAGTTGTCTTGGGCATTGGATTCACATAGCCTTGGTCGCCGTTGACAGGAATATCAGACTTTAAATCCCGGGCGGGTGTGTTGAAGGTGGGCTTCCACAAGGATATTACGTTTGGGATTTTCATAGTGTTTTTACATCCTCTCTCCAATCCTATCTAGCCTCATCCATATTCCTTTGATTCATTTGTGGGTAGCTTCTATTATGAAAATAAAAGTTATAAATACACAAATACACATTATATGCTATACATTATATATAATTTATGTATACATTATATATAGTGTATGTATATATTATATATAAATATATGTGATACAAATTATATCCATATAATCTATCGGGTTTTTCACGTTCTTTAATATAATGTTTGAACATTATATCAAATTATTATTACTATTATTATTATTATTATCATTATTATTATTATTATAATAATAATTATTATTATTATTATTATAATTATTATAGTAGGCTTAAGCTTTATTATTTATTTTTAGGTTGTCTTAAAAAATAGGTCGAAAAATAATTTAAGTGATAGTAGTTATCGAAATGGTTTTAGATAAGTTATTCATTAATTTTATCTATCACCGCTTCTTACTACCTGTTCACATATGGTATGTATGATAATTAGGCCTAATATCTAATAGAGAAGCGATGAGAAAGGAGCATTTTGGAGGGAGTCTACCTGCTTGCGTGGAAGGAGAGTGTAAAATTATTTTAGGAAAATAGACCCTCATTATACTCGACCGTGATTCGAACCCATATCACACCGTCAACAGTAATCACAAGAGTTATGGCTTAGACCATTCCGACACTGAAGCGGGTGACAAGTAATTAAAGTTAATTTTAATGGCCTAAGGTAATAACACTTCCTTTGGGATTTTTCAGAAGGCTTTATAAAAAAAAATTCTCTCATTGATGGGGATATTAACTTGATTAAAAAATACACAATTTTTAGGAGCTCTTCTTTCATTTTTATTTAGAGCTCACAAAACATAGTTTGTTAAATTGATGAGATTACCTAATTAAGATAATTATTATGTGATTATAATGGACTGTAATTATAGAGAGGCTTATGGATTTAAATTCCTTGAGCTCCACGTCTAATTATTCGTATGGGCAATCCACATGTTAACATTAACATGTTAAGGATGTTAAAGGCCGAATTTAAAGGATGTGAGCCTCCATTTGCTTGAAGAAAAAATGAAAAATCATTTTGTAAACTGTGCCTCAGTATGTCCAAACAAGTTTCAAACTTTGACCTCTTTGGTCTCCGGCAAATTGTGAAATATGAGATCAACGCCTGTGAATGCGTGCCCACCGATGCGATTATTATAGCTTATTATATATAAATAGTTGACTTCGGGGGTTTTGAGGTAAAGTGCTCGCCTCAAGACCAGATTTCATGGGTTTAAACCAGGTGAAGGGAATTTTTACTAGTGATAAAAAAAAAATATGCTTAGCACAACTTAATTTGGAGGGGAAGTAAATCCGTCGGTCCCATTTTGATTGTGGCATACAAAATAACCCAACAAGATATGTGAAAATACCTTTCTGGCAGAATTAATAGACGCTTTCAATCTTGATAAGAATTCATTGTGGAATGTAACGGTACATTACTTCCTGAACTCTTCTATTATATGGGATTTCTACCAGATGGTGCAGGAAACACTAACCATTTGAAGGGATGAGTGCATGCCAGGCTCCAGATGGGTAGAAATCACTTCAAACCAATCTTCGGGTTGTTGACATACGAAGAAAAAATATAAATAAAAAATATTACTTTATTGACTTGTGCACTTGTTCTCGCCAACCTAAACATTTATCTCATCTAACAAACTGTGTTATGGGGTTACGCCCTTTTCTGTGAAGTGTCCACAGAGTTTGAAAATCAAAGAGCGAGTTCTATGTTGACCGTGGGTCCGTTTAATTAGTTTATAGCTCTGATTATTTTATAAAATAACCGCGTCCATTTGGTTATTAGTAGACTTACGCTTCTACTCTGTTTGTTAAATATAAATATAAATTGGATTCCAACTGTTTTATATAGGCTATAGTTGAGTATAGGCGAGAGCTTAGAACACTGTGGGTTGGGATTTGTTACTGAATGGTCTCATTTCATTTTGATATTTCTTTCTCAATGATGATTATTTATTTTCTTAAACAAATCTATTATTTGTCTACACTTGATTGATAGGGATTTTGTAAGCTGCTGTTTTTAAGGAAAAGAGATAATAAAGGTATTTTACAAAATAATAACCCTCTCAATGGAGAAAGGTAGATTAAACTACAATAATAACTTACATAATGAAAACAACTTTGAATGCCAAAAAGGCCTTACTCTGGAGACAAGAGTTCTATTAAATTTGAAGAATCTATTAACAAATATGTTTCGTTTCAGCTTGTAGTATTTAACTCCAAGACTAAGACTGCATTTTAAACATGGCGCAATAGAACAGTGCTGAAAATACCACGGATAGAGGTGGTATAAGAATACAGTCGCGCTAAGAAAAACTACTGAGGATAGGAAACTTTTGAAAGGTAATTAGCAAAGAAGAGTTAACATACTAGGACATATAAGGAAAAATAATAGTTTGACGAAGATAATTAACTATAGAAGATGTAGAAGAGATTAATTTAATGGGGACACCAAAGCTGCAGTATATGAATAACATAGCGAACGATGTTTGAAGAAGAAGGTACAAAGATGTACAAAGTTTGACCTAGGATAGGCAAAAGTTGAGAGCTACTGCAAACCAATCGCAAGATCTATGACCTAATGATGATGAATATTATGACTGGACTTAAATGAACTAATTGACTCTTAGGGAATGGCATTTTCATGTGTTACTATTCCTGATAAAAGTTACCATGTAACTTGCTCACTTGACTTGCCTCGTGTAAAGGATCCTTTAAAAATATAGTATTGATTTAACCACATGTTTTATTGTATTTTTTTTCTGGAGTCTTCACTAGAAAACAATATAATTGAGACAAATACAATACTTAATATATTTTTTTTAAATCTGGTCAAGTTCAAATACAAGTATTTAAAAAGAAGACCAACTATGTCATTGATCACTTGATGTGATTCTTGGAACCGGCGTAATTGTGTACCTACTAGCCCAGTTAGTTCGTTCTGAAGAGGGTCTCTCAAGCACAGTCAATTGGTTTTTAATAGTGATCAAATGAAACTTTTGGATTTTGAAGCTTCAAAACTGCTTAATTTAATTTTAATTGCGAATTTACGTGCACGAGAAAGCCTTTTGCATGTACACGAACCAATGCAAACTCTTCCCCAACAACTTTAGTTAAACTACTCTACATTTAGTTTCAATAAAACCAAGCCCCCTCCCTTTTCATTTTGAATGGTTTCATACAGTAGGAATTCTCTGCTATATATATATATATATATATATATATATATACTCTGAAACATCCTATATATTTATTATATAGGGTCTTTCAATGAAAGCATGAAAAAATTAAACAGGACACAGGACCGAACATTTTAAGATAGGGAACGTGTGGTCTGCGATGTCAGCTAAGGGCAATATGGGCCTAAACATGTGGGGGAGAGCCTGAGGGCTATTTTGTATGGGAATATCTTAAATCACTTGTGTATGAAACTCCAGTGGACACAGACTTGAAATTGATTGCCAGGATTGTCGTCGCCAGTGATTTACCCATCACATTTTTATCAGGAGATTTAAGTACCTGATATGTTTTATCTGAAATTTAAAATCGGCTTTGCCATAGTGACGCGTTGTTTTTCATGATGTTTCACCTATCAGAATCGGTTTTTAGGTTAAAATCTTGGTTCACGTGTTTAGTAGGCACAGGCCTAGGCTCTAACTATATATAAAGTTAGAATGATCATACTTAGCACCGCGTCTTACTATCCGTTCGGGCTATACGCTCATAAAGTTAGAATATTTAATTCACACTTTTATAAAAAAAACTTACACGCTTTTTGTAGAGCTTTAGTTATATAAGAACAAATTACTTAAATGTTAGTACAATAAATGGAATGTTATGAACGTTGTACCGAACTATTGGCCCCATTTTGGAAGACACCGAAACTAATACTTACAAGACAACCTAGCTCCTGCACCCACGTGACGTCATCTGTTGGCTCACACTCGCTTAGCCCCCATTTTTAACAAATGTTAAGCGTTGAAGCTACTAGCCAGGTTGTACGCATCCACGCAACAGTAAAAACAGTACCAACCTTACGTTTTATGCATAAAAATATTTTTTTCCTACAGATAACTCTCAAGCAGATAAATTCACTTCATAATTCGCTTAAAACAATAAAGTGGCTGATAACCTTTATCTGGTAGACAACTTTAACCTTCCGATAGCAATATTTATCCGGTAGTCATAAGACCAGCCCTTAATGTAAATAAATTGCATGTAATGATTAGCTGTAAATAAACTGGAAATCAGTAACAGTGTTGGATATGTTTAGACCCATATCCCACTTCTGCCTTTATATACCACACGTTTCCTATCTCAAAATGTTCGGTATGCCCTTTTTAGTTTTTTATGCTTTCACTGAAACACCTATATGTATAAATTCCCTACCCTTACACCTACAAAGCTGTGACCAGCATGGAGGTAGAGGAAGTAGTCGATCGCACTCCTAAATGTCAGAGTTTAATTTACGTTTGGTGAGCTTGAGTAGTTTTTTAAATAATTGTTTTACCATTTTCATGTAATACGAATTATATAGAATTTCTTGATAATTCACGCAACTCATACTTACATTACTGATTCATAACTTTGGATAGCTCAAAGCACGAACTAACGAAGCACATAATCCAAAACATGCAAAATATTTGAATCTAAAACAACTAAATCGACACAAAAATTCCAACTCTTGTAATATAGTTATTCCAACCTTTGCAATACAATTATTCCAAATCTTGCAATGTAGTTATTCCAAATCTCACAATGTAGTTATTCCATCTCTTGCAATGTAGTTATTCCAACTCTTGCAATGTATTTATTCCAATTCTTGCAATGTATTTATTCCAACTCTTGCAATGTAGTTATTTCAACTCTTGTAATAGTTATTTCAACTCTTGCAATATACATATTTCAAATAGTGTAATTCAATTATTCAAACTATTTTAGTTAAACTATTTAAACGCTTGTATCATAGGTATTTGAACTCTTTCAATGTAGTTACTATAGATATTGTAATTTAGACAATCCAACTCTTGCAATGTAGCTATTCCAACTCCCGGAACGCAAACATTCCAACTCTTGCAATATAACTATTATTATTATTATTATTATTATTATTATTATTATTATTATTATTATTATTATTATTATTAGCACCGCGTCTTACTACCCGTTCGGGTTATACGCACTTAATCTAATGTGTAATGGTAGGGTGATTGTGAGATGAAATGAAGGACCTACAGTTTAACGTGGAATCCGAACCACGGTAGAGGCCTGGCATTCCTCACATTCACAAGATGTATTGTCAGAGGTGAAGGAAGGGTTGGAAAATCAGATAAATCTGTGCTGGGACCGAGGATTGAACCCCGGCCGCCAGCACAGAAGTCTGACACCTTACCCCTAGACCACCAGGTCACCTAATATAACTATGCCTTCTATTATATTGTTTATTGTTTTAAGAGATTTTTTTTTCATTCGTACTCATATACAGATATATATCTAAAGTAATAACATACCATTTACACTAACTAGTTCCGTACCAGCTCACACGAACTCTCGTGGGATTAACCCTTTTAACAAAATTAGTAATATAAGCCCCCTAAATGTTTTTAAGTAATTAAGTTAATAATTTCAATATTTTTATGTCCACTTTTGTATTTAGCTCTATGTGAATTATAAACAATTATGGTGAATGGGTTTAATCTCTAAAATATATTTTTATCCAAACAGGACTAAATGCTTTTAGCTTGAATAGTAATTCTACTAATGTTTTTATAACTATGAATCAAAAGTGGAAAAGGAACTCGAATATGAAAATATTGAAAAATATCTGCGTTGCAAGGAAACGACCAAGTTTTAGACAGTCATATCCATTCCAGCTGGATGCGTTGAATGACAAACCACCCCCGATATAGGTTGGGAGACTACCATTATCCGGACACTACCCTTGGTCACACTTTACAACCAGCGATTAAACTTTAATGCCCCTCCTTTTGAAGAAAAAAAAAACCCAACATTTTATTACCTACTGCACGCAATATGCCAATGGGCGTTTCCCGAGCTTGAAGTCTCAGTGGGTTTGGGTGCGTGGCACAAATATTGGTGGTATGTGACGAACAAAATTTTGACAGGTACTTTCTATTTGATTGTGCAATATTGGAGAAGGCGGCACAACTTTCGCAATATACTGGACTACCGATGACGGGGAAATTGAGGTTCCAATCTTGGTCGGGTGTACTGAGGGTAGTTTTCCAAATTTGCTTTCCATTCTCCCTCTACGAAAATGTCGATACACTTCCTATAAATATAATCGTACTTTTCCCTAAAGCCATTAGCGCAATTAGTGCATAAGTGTATAGTCCGGATGGGTTAGTAATACGTGGTGCCAAAAATTAAAAGAAAAAAACAATGGGGGAACGCAATTTTTTTCTTTCTCTTAATATTATATTAAATATTATATATAGTACATCTTGCATTTTACACCAACAACTTTGGGGCTACAACGTTAAAGGGAAATTACATTTTGGAGTACGTGAACAAAAGTATTGAATACGAAAAGTCTACGAAAAATTGTAAGTTTTGATATGATAATCATCAAATACGGCTTATATTTAAAAAGAATTAAAAGAGAGATGAAATCAATAAATTGCACTTTTCCAAAATTATGACCTCCACTTTGAGTAGTTTTGAAATTAGAAAATTTTAGATACATTCCCAGCGTAAAAAAATTAATTTAATAAAAGAAAACAGTTGGATATGTAGATATTCGAGAATGATTCTTAGAAAGGAATCTCTTTACGTTTTGAATACATCGATTGGAGTCAACTGGCACGCTCTGAACCAACTGATAAGACAAAGTAACTTAATTCTAGAGCCAGAAGAACACCCACTCTCTTGATCGACAATTCATCACTATTGAAATGAAAACCCATGTTTTTTAAAACTAAAACTATAGAAATACACGAGATGTAAAAACATCTTAACTAAAGCACATCGCTTTAGCCATTCAATCTGAACACAAACTATACAATCGCACTAGCTTTCGCTTGATGTGTATTATCAGCACCGACGAAAATGTTCAAAAATAGGTGTTCACTAGATTACCCTTGAATAAGTTATACTCATAAAAACAAATACATCACAATAAACAACACGGAATACAACTTTGTACTCAAAGAAATCCCTGGGTGTGCTTCCCTTCGGAGTGTTTTTATTTTATAATTATAGCTTATAAACATTGCTCGACTCCGGATTTATTGGAATCTCTTGTTGTGAACTTACGGCTGCAATGAGTGTAATTCATTCGTCCCAATCCACATACATTTCAATCTATACTAAAAATTTCGTTAATTATAAACCATAAACATCGGTTTTAGTGAATCTAAATACTAAAACGTCAAAGGAAAAATGTAATATTAACGATATAACGCTTTGAAAGAAAACCTTTATTGGTGTTTGAACTTAAGACTTGAAGAAATTGTTTCTCTTGTATGGTTGCCACAAACATCTACGCCACCAAACCTCCGCCACCTACAAAAGTACATACACTTACCTCGTTCTATTGGGATACTGGCACCTTGTTTACATCCTCCGCTCATATCAACTAACATGACTGTCCACCATTCAAGTTAAACAAGAAGGGAGTCCTGGAGTGCGTTGCGATCCGACCCTGTTTCACAGAGTGGCGAGTGATGCGCAGGCGCTAGGACTCAGAAAAATTCTCTCTGTACAATCACGTGTTAACCCCCCCCCCGTCCCCCCTCACCCGAAAACTGTCGCTCTTTCTACGTTGTGCACAGGCTTCGAGAAGAGCCCAACGCTATCATTTGTGGAACATGGCATCATTGGACTTAAAATACCTCCCTCCCTTAATTTCCCCGCTGGGCAACTTTGAATATAAGCTTGTGCTCAAAATAGAGTTAGCACTCTTTGATGCCGATAGGAATTAGGAGTTGTTTGCATTATCATATGTCGTCGTAATTTTGGACAAATTATATATATTGTTGTATATATTGTTGTATGGGAAACTAGGTAGATTTAAACCGCCGATATAATGTAGGGCTTAAATCTTGATATTCCTTGGACGTATTTTTTATTTATTTTAAAATTCATTGGGCTTGTTTTGGAAACCACCTTAATGTGGTATTTAACTGTTTGGGTTCTGAGTTCAGCTGACCAATAATGATTCTACATTATTCAATCTTATCTTTTATAGTTTTCTCACCTTGTTAATTTTTTCCTTTTAATTTATTGTTATTGGGAGCCTATATCTAACTTGGGAAGTAAGGTATCTTCGGATATATCCAGAAGGTATTTTTGAAATGTTAGTAATATACTGTTATTGTAGTGGATAGAATAGAATATATAAACTAGTTTTACGACATAGCTACCCTTGCTTCACGGATTAATATTTATAAATAATTTTGTATATGATCAATTACGAATCTTTAAATATTGTTATGAGCAAAACTTTACTAGTTTATTTATTTAAGTATGTTTTATAATCATAATTTTGTCAGAAGTATACAAAATTATATTGTAATTTCATATGAGACTTATCTATTCTTTGATAACAAATATACTAGAAAGCCATTATAGAGAGATATCATGTTTCTCTTTTGCTTTCAAGTCTAGCAATCCCTTATTTCCCTCCTTGTGTATTCTCAAATTATCTTTTTTCAGATTTATCCAGATAGCTATGTCTGTATACTTGGGCTGGGCATTCGAGAGTAGGACAATTAAATATCCCTGGTGATCAACCAATATTTTATTTGTCTCTCATAGAGGAGGGTTGACTCTACCAGATTTATTATTTTAATAGAACATAGAATTACTGCAATTATGGAATGGGAAGGGGGTGAAAAGCTGAGTGCAGACAGTCCCTACATCACACCCTACACTCTAAACCTTCATACCGTGGTCGCAGAAAGCAATGTTAAACAGGTTACCTCACGCTCGCTTCCTTTTGCCGATAAGGCATGGAGAAGTATGGCAATGGCCACTTTTCAGAACTGCTTCCAGCACGCTGGTTTAGCTACTGGATGTGTGAATCTCGATGATTAGGATGAAATTCCACTCAAGAACCTACTATAATTCGTTAGTGACAGTTATTTTGAAATTAAATAACTTTTCAAAATGGACTATAAACTATTTTTATTTATCTTTAGCACTGCGTCTAAGTTCGGGCCGGACGCTTTTATGTTGGTTACGATTATGTATTAGGAAGAAGGATTTTATATAGATGAGGTGTACCTGCATTTGCGTGGTGGGAGAGTAGAAAAAGTTTAAGGAAAAGTAACCCCTAGTATACCCTCCTCGTCATCAGCGGCCCAATCTATTGCGAGAGTGACACTTTAGATCATTCGGCCACCGAAGCTGAAATGACTATGACGTATAACTAATTAAACCCAACCAGAGGGGGGGGGCAACTACCCTCGAGGCTGTGAAATGTGGTGCCAGCATGGAGGAGAGATTGAAGATGACTAAAACGAGAGTCAAGAAAGTGTCCCGACAGGGAAAGGTTGGAGGATTTCATGACACTTCTAAGGTTTATTGATTGTATGCGCAGTGTGAAATCGAGTGTGGAAAAAAAGCAGACTCTTAAGAAGAATAAATTGAACATATTAATTTAAATGCTATACAGCAATCAACAACACATACTCGACTATTCATATGTTAATTATATGATTTCAATATAATACATTTTGTTTGTGATATTTTGATTGTTGGTCTCTACTTATGTCACTTAAGGTTTAGAGGGAACACGTTTCAGTTTAAGTGAACTTTGAACATGCGAACAAAATATTTAGGTCCTTAATGGTTCACTATAAGTGTAGTTGACTGTATATTGATGCCTTAATGTCCTAAACACAGTGACCTTCCCATTAAACCCATTAAAAATATAAAGGTGGCACATTTCTGGTGTAATTAATGAAAACCAATGTTGGGCAACTTAGAAGTATTTTAAAAGACAAATATGGCGATCTTAATTCAATAGACCGCGTGACTGGGAAGTGCATCTCTAAATTAATTAACCAAGATAATTTAAACTTTAAATAACAAGAGTCAAGGAAATCTTTAGGACGTGCACATTAGACTATTTTTCTTACATACAGTGAACCTGACATATTAGACACTGTGATTATACCCCCATCTAGACAACTAGAAAGCGCTACCCGAACTACACTCATGTATTCATTCGCCAAGCAATGTGAGGCCCAAGACCATGTTTTGATTTATTATCACCTTTTGATAGTTGAAAGGATTCACAATAAACCATTTATTTTTAATTATGGTTTTATTTTAACCGTTGAACATAGTGCTAGCTGTCAGTTACCACCACCCCTATGGCGAATTGACTCTATCTATTCGGGTAGCTAACGAATCAAGCAACATAGAACGTGGAAACTTGGTATTAAACAACGTACTTTGGGACACCTTAGTTTTTGTTACCACACATATTGTGAGCATTAAGTATTACTGGTAGGTAAGGGTGCCAAATGCAGACCCATGAAAATCTATAAACTTTGTTTAATTATTTAAGGAAACTATTGGCTGTACCATTCATTTTTACTTAACTTTAATCCTATTGACTAAATAAAAATTAAATATTGCCTCTGTTTTTTCCTCAATCTCCCTCATACCACATTACCTCTAGTGCTGCTGGTGACCTGGCGGTCTAGGGGTAAGGTGTCAGACTTCTATGCTGGCGGCCGGGGTTCAATCCTCGGTCCCGGCAAAGATTTATCTGATTACCAAACCCTTCCTTCACCTCTGACAAGACATCTTGTGAATGTGGGGAATGCCAGGCCTCCACCATGGTTCGGATTCCACGTTAAACTGTAGGTCCTTCATTTCATCTCACAATCACCCTACCATTACACATTAGCGTAAGTGCGTATAACCCGAACGGGTAGTAAGACGCGGTGCTAATAATAATAATAATAATAATAATAATAATAATAATAATCTAGTGCTGCTGAAATTTAGCATGGATATAACTCGAACGTCCAGGATATAGGCTAATTACAAATTACGCCCGTCATTTTGTTTTAAGATAACGGTTACAAGACATTACTTTTTATTATTTTTCTCAGCTCTTGCTTATTTTATTTTCATTGGGCCAACTTTTAATGGCTCCTCGATATAATTATATTAGACATTGTGGCTATAAAACAATAACGTTTAGCCTGTCAATAATTCTTAACTCATAAACTATTGGGATCCTTATAATATAAACCAATAATTAATCATATAAATAATATATGATAGTGTATTTATTTGTATGTATGTGTATAGATGCTATAGTTCCAAAAGAAGATAATTAGATATATTAAATCATACTAATATATATTAGATGTTGCCCGTGTATTTGTTGCTCAATCACGCCCCCTGTATACTTTTAGTATACATGGGCAATTTAAAAAAATGCCATGAATTTAGTGGCCCAATGCCCCAATATCTTTAATATTTGAAATTTCTGGTTGGTGGTTGGTGAAATAGGGTATTTAGTAGTTTCCAAAACCTATGTAAAGAGCTACACCTTACAGTGGAATGAAATTTAAACTTGTCAGTCATGTGTAAGACCTACCCCAAAACATTTGTTTGTCTGTAATGTCATGTATGTCATGGACATTGTCTGCCTACCGTACGCAGAGGCCCGAAATTTTAAAAATTACAGGCTTCTGTAAAATAACTTTTGCACCTCTTCCTTCAAAGCCATAATTGTAAGATTTGAAATATAGCTTGTATTTCAATTAATTACAATCATAAAACTAAAAACTTTTCTCCCGGTAAACTCCTGGTACTTCAGCTAACTACGGAATAAAAATATAGGTCATATTCAATATTCAATTTACCATCTGCTGATTAATACAGTCATATATTGAATATTAAAATGGGTTCGAACAAAAACTTTTTATTACGTTTTTGTATGGGAGTAAAATACGTCAAAGGGTTGATTCTCCTCTCTCTCTCACTCTCTCTCTCTGAATATATATATATATATATGAATATATATATATATATATATATATAAATATATATATATATGAATATATATATATATATGTATATGTATATATATATATATATATATATTAAGTTTTTTTTTAAGTAGGGCTCAAAGATTATAACGCTAGCATAGTAATCAAAACATTTATATCTCATTTTGGTTTTACTACATATTTCACGCTTTCTGATAAACCAATAATAACAGTATCTTCTCCCTTCGTGGATTATCTTGGCGCTTTGTGGGGATTGCCCAAAACTATTCCAGTTGGTTTTTGTTTTACATAGCTTTTTCTTTTTTGCTACCCCGGCCATAAAAATGTTTTAAATTAACTCCCGTTGCTCCAGACTGGCATTCGCCGCAAGTCCAAAATAAAATAGTTCCTCTAAACCACGAACTCATCTTTAAACTTATTTACTATGCTACACGATAGTGAAGCAACGGTTCTGCAATCATTCAAACAGAACTGTCTCATGCAAGGAATTCAACCTTATCTCCTGATGATTGTTTTAGAACCAAAAGTTCTGTGTTTTTTTTCATTTTAAACGTGGGCTATTACGTTTTAAATAAATAGCTTTAAATAATGAATCGCATTTTTTTTAGAAACGAATATATAGTTATTTGAATTAGTAGAACAGTTTTGTTAAAAAATCACCAACAATAAATTTATATTATTTTAAAATACCCGTTGTTTAAAATCGAATTATTGGAAAAAAAAATACTGTTTAATCGAAATAAGAACATTTACATACACGTTTAGAACAATCTGTAAAAATATTCAATATTGTATTCTTGGTATGGGGAAATTTCAAATGCTAAATTTCAATGTATATACAAATCAAAACAAAAGTAAAACGTAAATAAATTTGATCCTATTCTATAGAAGAGTTATTGGAGCTGCTCTATGCGATCTAAGCTATTTCAACCTAATATTTTTTTTATCTTTCCACAAGATAATCCAGAGTTTATAATGAAAGCCTTTTTTTTCTGTATTATGTTATGCTCTTTAAATATTAATGTAACCTTTTCCATTTTATAAATAAACACCCTTATCAGGAACAGCTACAGTCACTCATGTACAGTACAACGGGTATACAGAAAGTAAAATATTTAAAGTGAAGTGCTATGTATATTGATATCCGTTAAGTCTTGTCGGAACTCACCAACTTATATAATAACGTAATATGGGAGTGGATTTTAAAGAAATCTACTGGCGTTTGTATACAAAGAGAATGGAATGAAAGTCTTGAGAAAATACATCCCCAATACTGGCGGGAAAAGTGCAAATCATTAATAAAAAATCCCTGCCGGTATGATTTGTATTGACATTGTCTCAAAACATAGGATACTATGAGGCCTTAATATTATTTATCTTCATATTGACATTCTGTATTGTTCAAATAATTAAGGAAACTATTCTTAAGATCACTTGTTTGTCACTGAGAGTATTTATGTCAAGTGTTTATTAGGTGAATCTACCCCCTTGGGGACCCTAAACTGTCAGGATGGGTTGCGTCCAAGGAAGGGGACAGCGACAGTATGCATATATATGTGTGTGTGTGTGTTCGTAATTTATAGAAGGCTCTGGTATTTAGGGTTCATCGTACTACTTTACACTACTACAAAATGTGATGTTACTAAGAAGTTACTAAAAAAAATATAAAAGACTTAACTTACTAGCTAGTGACAGAACTAAGTATAATAAGTAATGCTTAACCAAGGGTCTGACTGACACTGTAGGTGATCCTACAAGGATAAGAACCAAGGTATCCTGGGCAAGTCAGTAGTAGATTTCCAGCACACGTACTCGATGATTTGGCGTTCTAACCCACGCAGCCCAAAAAACAGGCAAATTGACCCTTTAGAATTGTTGCTAAATTGTCAGCCCCGTTATATTGGAAAATAGTACTATATATATATATATATATATATTGGAATTTGGCCTGATTGCCAAGAGGAATGCTGACAAGCTGTTTTGGGTTTGTCAGCATTTGTGTCCTGTTGTTTACTCACTCATTAAAACACGTTGCTATACTAATTCTGTCAATCACAATTCACAACATCCCAATGTTAAAATACACAAGTACCTCAATTTATGCCATAGTGATTAGTGATTACACACATTGGACTTTTTTGTGTCTTAAAAAAGGAGGTAAAAACTAAGAGAAATTTTCAAAAAAAAAACAATAAAAGTACCGGAGTATTTGTGAATTGTCTAATATTTTATTGAATTTATAGACCTTTGTAAAGATGGAAAAACTAGCTAAGAACTAACTACACTGATTTACCCACATTTGTAATATACCTTTTTAAACAATGAGCATCATTACGACTACCTTTATTTCCATTGTCAAGCTCAAACCAACCGGTGTTAAAAATAAACTACATGGCACCATATTTAATCGATCTATACTACAATCTAGTATTTATAAAAATGAAAATTCATTCTTAAAAAAAACAGGAAATATAGGGCATTCTGTAGTAAAAAAATGTGATGCCATGTTGATTATAATTTTTCAGCTATATTTGTATTACACAAAACACAACTAAAGTGAATGTTCTGTTCACAACTGTTATTTTAGAAGAACGGTATATAATGAAGATCGCAGTTAAGATTCTTTTCTTGAAAATAAGCAAGTGTGCTACAGTTTGACAATGGTCTAGGATGGTGTTGTTAAAACTGACAGATGGATAGATGCATGACCAGTGTTGGAAACTTTTATGTGTCTGTTCCTTTTATGTTGAACTACAAATCTTACTTTTAGCTTTACGAGATCCCTTACTAACCACACGATGTTTTTTTTTTCGCTCTATTGTGTGTCGTGGTGTGTCAAATTTGTTCAAAAAAGAATTAAAATATACTATCTTACTAATATTATAAATGCGAAAGTTTGTGTGTTTGGATGTTTGGATGTTTGTCACTCAATTACGCCAAAACTGCTGAATGGATTCGAATGAAACTTTGTACGTTGGTAGAGTATGCCCTGAGATAACATATGATTATTCCCAACCTTTATTTTACATTAATTTTACATTACTAATGTTTAAACTTTTAGTATATGTGAAATTTTACGAGTAAATAGGAATGTGATTATAACTAAAAATTACTTTACCTCCCAATTTTTAAAAGTTAGTAAAGATCAGTTCAAAACGAAAACTTACGCACCATATAACCTTCAAAATACTTCGACAGAGCGAAATATTGAGAAAGATTTTGTTGTTTTCACGTGTAAATACGAAGCCACATTTGTGTTAAAAGATCAATAGTATTTTTTGTGCGTAAGTTTTCGTTTAGAACTGTTCTTTACTAACTTTAAAAAGGTGAGGTAAAGTAATATAAAGTTAAAGGATTTGAACGAAACTCTATACGTTGGCAAAGTATGTCCTGGAATAACATATGACAATTCCCAACCTTTGGATTTAAATAATAATAATAAATATATGATTATAATGTGATTGATATGATGTTATTTAAGAATTTGTGATTTAATATTTTGTAATCAAATTAAATAGTAATTAGTGTGACGTAGTTTTATACTAGTAAATAATAAATATGATGTGATTTTGGCTATGTAGTTATAACAAAATAATATTTCCTTTATTTATTTATCTTACTAATTATGAAGGTAAACATTTATAAAAAAATAATTAAATTTATAATTGATAGCTTAAACAATATGTATTTATTTTATTAAGAAATATTTAAAAGTGAAAATTAAAATACGGCAAAATTATTTAGGCCCTACAGCTAGAACTGAGAAAAACGCAAATAAATTTGAAAAAAATAAAGTTTGATTTATGACAAAAACAGTTTGGTTAAGAATTAAAAGATTTAATCAATTATTGTGGGCGAAGCCACGACAGGTAAAAGCTAGTCATTAAATAAAAGTTAAATATACGGGATGTACCTCAACATGTAGGACTCACTTCATCGATTGGCAAGAGACACCAAAACTATTTTAAAAAAAAGTTCATATAAACCTGTGTCCCATTTGACCTTGTTTTCGAGTTAAACTGTTTGTATACAGTACTTTAAATATCTCGACCTGTTGACTAGGTATGTCTTATGGATTATTCCTGATTGTTACAATCACATGGTATTTTTTAATGTGTGCAGCATTTTACGCCACGACGAATGTAGGCTTTCATTCAGGCTGAAGGTGTATATTTTGAGGGATTCCTATAATGTTAAGCAGCACCACATTACTAGAGTCATGACTCTAAGACTAAGTAATAAAAAGGTAAACTGGGACATATAATTTATATTAACTATTTTCGTTGTTTTTTATAACTTGCTTACCTCTGAAGTGGTGTATGTGTGTAGTTTCTATCAACAATTTATTTTATATTATATTGCGAGTTTATATATATAATTTCTGTCAACAATTTATTTTATATTTTATTGCTAATTAAGTTAAGTACAAAAAAAACAGTTTTTTATTTTATTCATAATTAGTTTTATCGTTTTTTAGATATGTAAATGTACTGAACTTTCTTTCAAACTAAGAATTCTTGCTCAAAATCCCACCCTGTTCTTTACTGGTAAACACCATTTACATTTTGGTTTCGTTGAAACAAAAGCATGTATCCGAGAAATTTACATATTCGTTTATAGCTACAACTTGAATTTTGTCTTTAATAATTCATGAAAGCTTTCTATTGTGCAGGCTGTATTTTTTCTGTAACCGTTTAAACAATCACACAAAAATAAAATAGTCTTACTCTAAATACAAAATATTCCATTATAACCTAATTTATAATTATATTGTTGTTTTGTTTTCAAGATGGATTAACTCTAGCATTGGCTCGGTTTTTGTTTTATTTTAGATTTACAAATAAAGTTTATTTAATTTACAGTTGTCTTTGAATTAATTCAAAACAAAAACACCAATGTAATTTTACTCAATGTTTATTTTTTTTCAAGAATAATATATTTTTTTGTCAGAAAGCTTTATAATGGTAAAGTGAATCTTAGTCTAAATACGTAGTATTTTATTCGAACGAGTATTATGATTACATATTATTGTTTTTAAATCAGATTATTATATGCTGATGTTTTATTGTGTTTGTAAGTTGGTTTCTAAAGAAAGAGTTAATTTATTTAATTTTTATAGACTTAAACAGTGGCGAAGTCGTGCTGGGCCTTAATAGACAAAACATGTTTTCATATATTTTTCAGCACCGTGTCCTATTTGATTTGAGTGTATTTATTCAATCTGGGGAAGTTAATGTGTAACACGTTGTCTTATACTTAATCAGAATAAAATAATACTAATAATTAATTTATAGACTTTTTAAATTTTAAATAAATTACCTAAAAAAGAAAATAATAATAATAATAATAATAGAACATATCTTAAAACCAAACAACTAGTAATATATAATTAAACATATCGGAAGGTTGAATTTAGAGGAAGTGCACGTGTATTTTCTTGGAAGAGGAGGTTTTTTAAATCGTATATCATATAGTATGACAGGAAATGACACGACTTCTAGATTCAGTCGCCTTATATTTAGACTATTAGTGGCTCTAGGGGCACAGAGCGTTGCCTAGGGTACGCCTGAGGAGGTTGTCTACACATCGTACTCGCAATGAGATGATGTCATGATAGTTGTTATGAAGCTGTGGAGCCGTGGTGAGTATTAACCTAACTTAAGCCTAATTGACCAAACACTGGTGATCGTAGGAATCATTCCCATTAAGGTAAAAATACCCAGGATACGAGCCAGGAATTTAACCCGATAGTACGATAGTAACCAGTTACACTGACCAGAACACCATGAAGCAGGTTGGAGGGAGAGTGCAAAACCATTTAGTGAAAAACACCCTCAGAGCAAATCCAACAGGCATTCTAACTCCGGTATTACCGTCATCAGCAGTCCAGTATATCGAGGATGATGCCTTAGACCATTTGACTACCTAGGCGGTTAGTGGTTTTACCTTACTAGTGTAAGTGTTATTCCCGTACAGTTTATATTTGAATAACCCCTATATTTGGTGTGGCTGATAAATGTACCATTGGTGGGTATGAGTTTTTCTCTTTCACAGTAAGGAATCTCGGCCTTGAGATTGATCGTTGTGTTTGGTATGGAGATAAATTAGTATATTATTTAAAGTATTTTGGAAGTATAATCAGTTTTTTCAAGAAGTTTACATTACTGGGTAAAACAGTCATGTCAATTCATACAAAAAAAAAACCACGCTTTACCCACATTTTCCCCTGACCCTTCAAAGATAATATTATAGCTGCATTGCTGTCTCTATGGCTGATCGGGATTAAAATTACGACCTTATCACCACTAGAAAACAAGGGAATATGGATTTTTAATACTTAAATATCTCAAATTATTATTGTTATTATTATCGTCATTATTAATAAAAAAGTTTTTAAGAAAGCCTTACTACGGCTGATTGAATTATTCAAACTAATTTAATAATATATTTTTTTAAAGTTTATTAAAGTATATTTGGTGAGTATCATAAATTATATTGGCTTATTGATTATATTTCCCTTAAGTCAATAATAAATGTTTTAAAGTAAATTTCCTTTGTCCAAATATATCAGATGTTCATCTATTTTACTTTGAGTATTATTATAGAAAATGTTTTAATTAAAACACAAAAAATACAAGGAAACTTTCTCTTTACTACTAAATGTTCCATTAAGCGAGAACATGGCGCGACTGAAATAAGATCCTGAGTGTTCACGACGGAAACTAAATTAACTTTCCCGGCCCATCCCAACATTTAGGTTAAATAAGAAAGCCCATTAGCTCGTCCTTAGTTGTAGTTGATGCCTAGTTTGTGTCAAATTTGAACACAGAATAAAAGATTTGATTATTTAAACCATACATTGATATATTATTTGGTATATATTATATGCTAAGACAGTGGCTTATAAGTGTTATTCAAATCTAACGTCTTATACTGCTGCGCCACCGTTGCAGATAATATACAAAGGGGGTAGGGAGGATATGATGTAGGAATGGCTTTAGTATCACTCAGTAACATATTTTGTTGTAACTGGAAAATAGTTAAATTAGAATTATTATTAAAATATCTTGTCTGAAATATTTGGACATGGCTAATAGCATGATTTTTAGAGTGTATGTATGGAATTACAAATTATATGTCAGTTAAAACAATAATATGAATAGCTTGGACTCCATTATATTTATTTGTCTTTAGAAATAAATGTACAAAGTAAAAGTGGGAATGGTAAAATTAATACATTTCAAAATTGAGCCTTCATTTCTAATCTATATTACGTTTCTTTTTTTAGCACCGTGTCTTAATACTTGTTCAGGCTATACGCTTATGTACTAATAACGCTAATGTACTAGAGACGATAAAGTTTAATTTTAGGAAGTGTATCCACATTTTCATGGAGGTAGACTGGAACACCATTAAAGAAAAACCACCCTCAGTACACCCAATAGGTCTTCTATTCTTGCTTTCCCTGTCATTGCCAGCCTTGTCTTGTGCGAAAGTGACACCTTAGACCTTTGGACCACCGGAGCAGTGTATTATGTCTTTTTAATTGTGCATTTGGGTGTATTTTTTTGCTTATTTATTTATCAAAATAATTAATTTGTTCGCTTGATGAGTTAAATACTGATTTGTTTGAGTGAGTTTGTATATTTAGCAATATAATTTTTTTAATGACATTGCCTACTTGGAGATTTCTAAACCATTTTGCGAAGCGAGTTGCCATCTTAACTTGACGCTTTTAATCAGTTTAAGCACTACTACACTTAGACGCTGATATACAAAATCTAATGAGAATTTCACCCTGTGAGGCCTCTTTTTACCTGCTGATAACACTCCCCATCGTCCTCCGACAACTTACACAATCACTAAAAATATTTTCTTTAGCACCATGTCTTAGTACCAGTTCGGGTTATAAGCTTAAGTACTAATTACTCTAATGGATTAGGAATTGGCAAGGTTTAATTTAGAGGAAGTGAATCCGCATTTGCGTTGTGTGGAAAATTATAGAGGAAAAACCACCCCATTTCACCCGACCTGATTCGAACCTCGTCCTCCGCACTCTATCTCAACACGACTAGTGCGTTAGTCAACTACGCGACCGAGGTGGGTCACAGTCACTAAATTATTTGCCCTTGAAACCAATTACTTGATTTTTGAAATTGCCTTTGTCGTGTTTCCTATTCTAGATAAACATTTGCTTCCATGGAATTTTAATCTACATTCTTACAAAAAGAATCCCACAAGACGTTTTTGTTACTTAGCCAAATAGCCTAAGTTGTATATGATATATATTTATTTTAAATACAGAGACAGTAAAAATATACTTCAAGATGAAAATAATAATTATGTGACACTTTAAGACTATTATTAGAATTATTTAAGAATTTATGGTATCTTCTTCTTTTCTACAACGTTATATCTTTAAAACTTACAGAATGAAAAGTAAATTCATTAAAATGGGAAACGCTATCTTGATTTGTAGTTCTGTCAGAGGTAGGCAACGAACGTCCTTAAGTGAAAACAAATTATAAATAGAGCTGTTAAGATCCTTCTAATCTGCTTCGTAAATTAGTATGTATGTGTGTCTTAATAAACTTTTTTTATATAAAACTACTCGTATATTAACCGATTCCAGGATAGCTTTGGAATAAAATTGAATTCTGCTAAAAGCTTCGTTTACCATTTTAAGATAATACTGTTACTCATTAATGCGACACGCTGATTTGTCAGTGGAATGGAGGTTGGATGTAATGAGTGTGATATTTCCTAAATGTGTTCCCACTCTCATCCCTCTATCCGAAAATTACAGTACATTTACTCTAAAAACTACCATCTTAGTCTCTATTACATGGGAAATCAAATTAGAAAGAAACTAAAGCAGGCTATCAAAATATTATTAGAGATTATTTTTGTTGTTTTTTTGTGCACCACATCTTAGTACTCGTTCAAAATACCCCCAAATTTACACTAATGGGCTAGAAAGGTGTGCTTTATATATATAAAAAAATAATTGGTGTGTGTACTTATGTACGCACGTAAGAAGTTATACTTCTTTGGCATCATTAAAAAATAAAAAATAATTTAATAATATTTAGTATTAATTATGTTAAATAATAATATTTTAATTTATATCAATAAATAATACATACGGATAGTTAACCTCAATTATATTGGAGCACTTGAAAAAGTCTATAAGCACAATTTTTTTCACTAATATTTACGAATAGTAAATAATATTAATCAAAATATTCAATTTAAATCACTACTGAATATAATTTATTAGCACATATATAATTCGCACTTGTATGAAACTAAAACACGTGTTGTGAATATAGAAACTAGAAACATGTGGATAAATATTATATATATGAAAACAGTGATCAGAGGCGACGAGCGTACCAACATGCGCGACTAACAGAGATTCTATTTCTATTTTGTTGGTAGCTTTTTTTTTTTCGAGACTTAATGAGCGGTTTAACTTCAACCTGTTAATTTTGTGATACAGTGATGCGCGCGCATCTTAAAATTTCACTCTCATCATTTTTTCATAACGCGCCTAAAGAAGTATAACTTCAAAAATTGTATTGCCTCTTACTACCTATTCCGATTATACTCTTTTGTACTGACCATGCTAATGGATTGAATATGAGGAAGGTTTAATTCAAATTAAGTGTACCTGCATTAGCGTGGAGAGAGAGAGAGAGTGTGTGAGAAACTATTTAGGAAAACTCCTCTCAGTGCACCTGGCCGGAATAGAACCACAATTTCCCATTGGCAGTGTAGTATATTGGAATATTAGTGTATAAAATTATTGCTCCTGCATTTGCATGGGGGGATAGCTGTAAACTATTTGTGATGAGCAACCCTTATTACAACCGACCGAGATTCTACTCCATATTTCCGAGTCGCCAGGAATCCAGTCTAATGTGTGGGACCAATTGAACGCTAATAATGATAATTTTATATTTAATAAACAATGTGTTCACACTTGACACAGACAAAAAGAGCTAATCACTCCTAGCAAATGTATCCCTCATAGCGCAAAAATCACCTCACTTTTAAAATGTATCAAATTCAAATTATTGTGAAGTAAGTAGTTCCCCATACGCTTTGTACTATTGTGCTATATTTATATGATCTATATTCAAATTAACAGGATGAAGAATGTGAACAAAAAATAACTCAAATGAATATATAAGTGCATATGTATATAATATAGTTTAAATGGTTTAAATGTGTCCAAATAAAAAATAAATGGTACAGAACTCTGCACGGACTTTCTCGCTCTATTGTTTAAAAAAAGGAAATATTTACACAAAGCTCGTAATGTATGTGAAACAAAATAACACACTAGTAAACCTAAGCATAAATCTCACTATACTTACGTTAAACATTTTTTGAGTTTTGGTTTTAAATTTAATAATTTTATTTTTAAAGAATTATGTCCTCGTTTGTATGTTCGGACTAATAAAAAAAAAACAATATTGGGTCCACGATGGTCAACACTTCGTATTAAAATTTCAACTTCCGGTTAAAATTTTAACATTTATTAGGTGTTGAACCTATTCAGGCCATCGCATTGCTATTATATTCCTCATTTATAAATTGTGACCAGTAAAAAATGTATTTATTGACTTGAGTCTAAAATGAAGGAGATAGATCATTGTTGTACAAACTTTTGTCCTAAGAGGTCAAAGGAAAATTATTATTATTATTATTAGCACCGCGTCTTACTACCCGTTCGGGTTATACGCACTTACGCTTAATGTGTAATGGTAGGGTGATTGTGAGATGAAATGAAGGACCTACAGTTTAACGTGGAATCCGAACCACGGTGGTGGCCTGGCATTAAAGGAAAATTAACACAAAGTTTTTGAGAGACTTACTTGTATTTAATTACACTATGGCATTAGATAATTATTGTATTAAAACATGTAATATTTCTCCACAACTAAAACTCACAAAATTGTATTAATATATTGCCAATATCTCAGAAACTATTGATTTTATAGAGATATATTTTAAGTAAAAGTTTTTTATTTTTAATAATACTACAATTTTGCAATGATAAATTATTTAGTATCTCAAATAGTTGCAGAGATACGGAAATTTCCAATTCTGTAAAGTACCCTAAAAGTCATTTTCATGGGAAAATGAAAATAGCCATTTTATTTATAAGCTTAATGACTCCTCGATACGAATTTTAATCAAAATCGTTAATGCCGATTTTGAGAAAATCGATTTTTTATTTTTATCTTTTTGGCCTTCAGTGAACTACCCTTAATTTTAGGGTTGATATCCAATTCCAAAAACTCATTGGGGAAACCCTATGATAACCCTAGATACCATGTTTCAGCCCGATCGGTAAAATAGTTTAAGCTCTAGTTGGAGGTACAGGCAGACAGACAAACAGACAGAAATTCAAAAACTATTTTTTCGGATTCGGGGGGTCATGGAGGGAGGGTGGAAAACCATTTAAAAAAAACATCATTAGTACACCCGACTGGAATCAAACCCTGTTCTCCCCGTCTTCAGTAGTCCAGTCTATAGCTAGAGTAGCGCCCTAGACCATGCGGCCACTGAAGCGGGTATCACCCCTGTTCTCACTGTACTTTTGACACCCCTAATTTGAAAGATCACGCCACGTGGAACGCACGCAATTGTGGTAATACGGCGCTGTAGTAAAGGTAGATGGGGTAGAGAGGGAGGTGTGAGGGTGTCTGATAGTATGTTCAGCATGAAAACAATGAGTCATGAATTATTAGTGGGCTGACGTCCGTTGTAAGACGTGTGCGCAGTGTTGTTAGGGTAGGATATTCGTTCCATCGCTAATTTTCCTAGCAATTTGGGTTAATTGTGTGTGTGTAACTTAATAATGTTACACCCATAGACTAATACTTATTTTATACACGTTTAAAAAATGGATTAATTTTCATTATTTCAAAATTATGTGGTTGCAGTATTGTATAAATAGTGCCATGAGATAAATACGAAATTTAAGAATAATTATTTAAATTGCTTTATGGAATATTATGGTCTTCCTTGGGTACAAAGAAATTTTGGAAAGTGAAATCTAGAATCTATTTTTACTTGCAACGAATTTTAAGGCTAAATGCTTTGCTCTCAACTCAGAATTTTCTTGCTTTAAACAGAAAAATAAAGAATAAGCCCTATTATTTTAGTTTTCTGTCTGCTTCCAACTAGCAGTTATTTTTACTAGGTTTGTATAGAATAATTTTTAGATAGGTGACGACTTTGATATGATATTACTGATAATCAAACTTATTTTAATGTCTGGATATTATAACCTACATGTTATTCATTATATAAAATTTAGTGTTATAAAATAATTTTAAATTAAATTAAAGCAAAATATTAGACTAATACAATACAGAGGAATAGAGCGTAGGTTATTATTTGTTAATTAATATATATTTAAAACCACGTTTGTTTACGGTTAAAGGATGATTAAGGTGATTAATGTAAGTTAAGATCCATTTGCGTGAAGAGAGAATGGGAAAACCACAATTGTAAATCACACGTGAACAACGAATTCCTATGCACTTGTTTG
Source organism: Timema monikensis (assembly GCA_902151445.1). NCBI lineage: Eukaryota > Metazoa > Arthropoda > Insecta > Phasmatodea > Timematidae > Timema > Timema monikensis. The sequence continues at coordinate 594,091 of CABFVZ010000108.1, read as the reverse complement.
GGATGTATACAATAAATCATACTTTTTTAAATACCTATATTATTAAGTATAATTGCTATTCTGCAACATAATAAATAAGTCAATTTAATTTTTTCATTTATTTGACGTATTTAACGTGCACTTTCTCAACTGACTGATTTTATCAGTATACGACTTATAAGCTAAATTAAATCTAGAACATGCACAGCATCCAGCTCCCGGCCGTTAATTAATCACTGTGAAAGAGGAAACCTACATTTCACCAATGGTACATTCTTTCGGCCATGTCAGGAATCGAAACTGGAACCCTTTGCTCAACAAACAGACATGCTACCGACCGAGCTAAGGTGTTCGTACAGTTATTAGCCTCCAATGATTATCAATTGGTGAAACTTAAAACTCATTATTATACTACTAATAATCAAATATTTAATGAATTTAAGTTATAATGATATGTATTTATCCTTCTGAAAATAAATATTATATAATTTATGTGAGACTTTAGTATAGGGGTAGGAAACCTATGGCACGCGTGTCAAGATTGGCATGAGGAACCATTTTCAATGGCACGCTGAGTGATTTGAAAAAAAGAAAAATATTTTCAATTAAAATCATTGCTGTAATGATTTTAATAACAACGTGTTTTATGTTTAAATGATTATATTGAAATTTTTAAATAAAACAATAGAATGTTTTCAGAAGATTTTTCTAACCATCTTTATAACTACTTTTGTATTTATTCTGATCTCTAGTTAAATATTACATATTCAAGAAACCGAAGTTATTTAATGAATTTGGTTTAGAAAGATGTCACATTTAAATTTTACAAAATTGACTTAAATTTGTTTTAATAGTTTTACTAGTTAACTGGTATTAATATATACACGATTTGGGCGGGATTAGGTTGGTTGGCCCACTGAGCGACTTTTCAATATTATTTCGACCAACATTAGACAACTAAAGTTAACTAAGACAACTAAGTTTGCCAACCTCTGCTCTATTATGAAAGTTGTTTCACTGCCACTGTCCTATTCCATCTTGTCCAATTTTCCTTCAATATCTACCCGTCCACTTACCTTACTCCCACTCATATTAACCTACAACCACTCTAAAATATTCCCGTCCTCATCAAATATGTAGAGGTAGCTCCTACTGTTTTTTTTCTTTAAAGAAAGGGTGAATTTTGTACACTCTCTTTCATAAACACATAATCTAATTTTCTCAGAAGTCTATACTTACACATAAGGGATTAAATATTTTTATTTAAGATTTATCTTGCATGGATTAAATTTGATTTTTCTTCAAGATTACTTTCCCTCAAGGCTATACATATTTAATTACATAAAATGGTATAAGTAGAACTTAGAAAGGAAATGTACTAGGATGTTCGTGGAGAGATAATAGTAAAACATTTAGAAATAATCATCCTTATTACACCCGTCCATCAGACCCATCACCGATATATCGCTAGATTATTCAATTTAGAGATGAAATGGTCACATCATACAATCTATAGACATTTCCTGGTTAGCTCTTATTGAACAAAACCTTGTTACGGAATGTGATTCTCTTTATTTGAGTAGATTTTACAGGGCTTCAAATTCTCAGAAATGTCAAGCTGGTAATAGACAAGTTGAAGCTATTTATTATAATAAAGTTAGAAGGACAAAGTTTGGATAAATTATTTGTCTATCAGAGAAAATGAATTATTCGAAGATAATTTTAATAGAGTATATTTTGTGAACGTTAAGATGCTTTCGAGCTAAGGTGAAATAAATTTATCAAGTGTCTCAGAATGAATAATTAGTGTAATTAGTGTAATTTGGATTCAATTGGACATCTTAAAGAAGTAATGAAAGATCCTTCTAGTAAATCTGCTAGATATTTGTCCGACACCTTAGTTCAGTCAGTAGCGTCTGTCTATTGATTTAAGGGTCGGAGTCCAGTTCCTGGTATGGTCGTAAAATGAATCATTGGTTAAATGTGAGTTTTACCATTTACATTGATGAATTAACGGCCGGGGGCTGGATGTTGTATCTGTTATAAATTGGAGTTAGTTTATAAGTCATGTGATTTTTAAATCAATCGGTTCAAAATGTGCACGCTAAATACCCAAAATAGATGAAAAATATTAAATTCTAGTTAATCTCCTTTTATCCGTTTTAAATTCACATACTAAACTTTTTACTTAGAGAAACGTAACAAATAGGAAATGAAATAAAGTATTACGTACTTGTATTGTTTAAAATGGCTAAAGTAAATATTTATTAAAACGTAACATACAATAAAACTCACAATATTTTGTACTGGAATATTGGAATTTTGCGCTATGGGGCGCGTTCATATGAAAGTAGATAACTCAACATGAATTACTATAATAATAATAATAATAATAACAATAACAATAGTAATAAAACGTCTTTATTCGGGCAAAGTTAAGGCCAGTGCCTTTTCTTACACTTAACCATATATTTCAAACTCAAGGATGAGAACTTTACGAAACTAAATTACGAATTCAAACAAGTTATGGCGAGATTCTGTTTTGCTAGATAATTTCGGTGATAATCCTGAAGGATTTGATACCTTCATCTCAGGAATACAAGACAAGATGAGCCTGACATTTTGTCCTTATGCCTATCGTTAAGGATCTAATAATCGGTATTAATGCCAATAGTCTTTATCTTCCTTTTTTACCCCACTCTCCACGTATCCTCAGAGCTATCCGCGAAATGATATGGTACAATATACTGTAAATAATGATAGGAACGGTAAAAAGTTTTAATCCGATAATAAATGTTCTTGCATTTGGGCGAAGGGAATATTTTAAACAATTTAGGAAACCACTTTAGTGCACCCAGTATGATTCTAGCCCTAACTCCTTCATATACATATATATTTTATAAATAACCGAGTTATTTTAAAACACATTATTTCTCTGAATAATTTGTAAACTCTAAAAAACTATAAAATTTGAATAAACATAATCTTTACTTTCTCTTATAGAGAGAATCGTGAATTGGGATTTTGATAAATATTAACGTATTATGTGGCTCTAAATCCCTAAAAATTGCTTTCGCAATCATGATACCAAATTTCTACGAACTAAGGGCTACAAAGTATTAAAGTTTATTCGGAAAACCATTGATAAAATGAAAATATTTATTTTAATAAATATAATCGGAAAGGGGTTAAAGTCAAGCATCCTTGTCTTAAATTGTCACTACTCTCCCAACTGTTCTGTCTGGGAAATTCTCCAAGACATATTATTTCACATAACTCTCCCAAGACTCCACGACCATTAATATAAGTCACGGTTCCCAGAGCACACCAATGAAATCTCCAGTGGCTATACCATCCTACAGTTGGAAGTTTGTTTCCGGCAGTTTGAAATGAGATCAAATATCTTGAAATATGATATTGTATCCATTGTAATACTTAATATACATTTCTAGTTAGTTTTTTAACTGTGGCTCAAAGGTGTTTTAGAAACTACATAACTTACATACTCCTACCATGACTAAATGACTAAGGGCTATTTGTGCCTGGGACCGCACTTAGAGAGAACTGAGAATCATTTTTTCGTTCCCCACCAGCTCTAGCACCACAAATTTTGCCTCAACGGGGATCTGGACCCTAAAATTTTGTAACTGTGGTTGGGTAAGGCCTTAAGACGTAGTAGCCGCCCATTGGTGATCATGCGATCTAGGACATAGTCTCGCAATATATAATATTGCTTGTGAGATGAAGTTGAGGGTTTGAATCATGGCCTGGTGTACTAAGGTTGTTTATTTCTTACATAGTTTACAACTCTCCTTCCACAAAATATGCGACTACATTTATTATGAATTCTATCATCCTCATCCCTATACCAAGAGTATAAATATGCGAACAGCCTAGATAGGTATTAATATGAGGAGCACGTGAAAAATTAGCTGTCAAACAAACGTATAAAAAAATTAAAGTGTAAATAAGAACTATTCTGGTGTGAAATTTAGAAATTTTATCCACATATTAAGCAATTTTCATTAATCACTCAGAACCTTTCACCAAACATAGTAAAAAAATAAAATCTAAAGCTCACAGCACAGAGCCAAGAGGTAACATAGCTAACACACCATGTAAGAAGGTATCCAATTAATTAGGAATTATAATAAATTTGGCAATTTTCTTTACAATGAGCAATTTCGGAACAAAAACTTAGTAAAAACTAATATATATCTTGAGAAGAGAATATTTCTAAAACGTATATGATCATTCAACATAAGGATTACTAACTCCTTGATGAAGGAAGGGAAATAATGAAGAGGGACATTAGTTGGTCACACGACGCTACTGGTAGCTCCAGGTAGATTTCTTGTAGTTGGCGGCAATTTGTCATCGTGTGTAGGTCAGCATTACTAGTTTATCTGTCTGCCCCTGTGAGTGTTCTTAGTATTTTGTTTTGTACTACCTGAAGTTTGCGAGTGTTTGTTTTGGAGGTATAGCTCCATACTTCACAATTATAAAGGATGACGTGTTAGATTATTTGTTTGTATAGTAGTATTTTAGTGGGAATTGAGAGCTGCCCTCCTTTGAACAGTGAGTACAGTTGAAAGAATCTAGCCATTACTTCACTATTAGTCTTATATATATGACTCCTCCAGGTGAGTCTCCTATCTAGTGTGATCCCGAGGTACTTGACTTCGTCTTGGAGTGAGATCTCTGTGTCGAATAGGGTAAGTGGGGCGGGGTCGGTTTCTTGCCTTTAGCTAAGATTAGGGCTGCTGATTTACTGAAATTTACTTTAATTCTCCAGTTGGAGAGCCAGTCCTGGAGGAGGAGGAGGAGGTATCTTTGCATTGCAAGTGATGCGTATTTTTTTTAATTAGCTACATAGAGCATGGTGTTGAAAAATCTAACCTGAACTTGATCGTGAGTGAAAATGTCTGCTACATAAATGTTATATAAGTGCGGTGCTAGTGATGAACCCTGCAGTACCCCTGCTTTAATAGTGTGTGTCTGCGATCTCTTGCCGTTCATAACCACCTGGAACGACCCCTGTTTGGGGAAGCTGGCTATCAAGAAAATTAACCATTTTGGGTATTTGAATTTTATTAATTTCTGAATAAGTCCAAGGTGCAAAACTTTGTCGAAATCTTTCTCGACGTCTAGGAAGATCTATAGTACGTATTTCTTTTCTTTAAATGCGTCAGTTACGTCTTCTACTATGTTTATTGCGGAATAAGTGGTGGAATGGTGGTTTCTAAATCCGAACTGAAAGTTTGGAATAACGCCTAGCCTATAGTTTATTGTTTTCAGTCTTTTGAGAAATAGTCTCTCATATATTTTACTCAAGGTCGCTAGTAGACTAATCGGCCTTCGGTTCTGGGAGAACATCGGGTCTTTACCAGGTTCGAAGATTGTTACTATCCTATCCAGCTTTCAGTCAGTCGGGAAATAGCAGAGCGTCATTAGTGAATTTAATAGTGCCAATTGCGCTATTACCACTCTCCCTGGCATTTGTTTTAATATTTCGTTAGTCAGGCGGTCGTCTACTGACGTTTTTTTCCTAGGTAGGTACTTTATAGCGGTGGTGAGCTCGTCCAGAGTGATTACCTCTGCCCTGGTGTCGTTTGGTCCTTCCAGATAGTCCCTGACTGTTCTAGTCGTGTCTCTGGTAAAGTCGTGATCTTGTGGTTCGTCATTTGGTTTGAACTGTTTCTCTAAAACCACGGCTATGGCATCAGCCATCTCTATGCTTTCGTAGACAATGCCGTGTTCCCCGTGGATAGCTGGTACTGTCTTATTTCTGGTAGTCCTCCTGAGCTGCCGTGTTACTTTTCACAACTTGTCTCTGTCAAGTGCGACCTTGGGTGGCGTAAGTGTCCCATCTGTTCCGTCTGATGTCCTTGACTCTCCTCCTCACTTGGGCTCTGAGTCTTTTGTAGGTCGTTCTGTGGTGTGGGGTTCTGTATGTCTGCCAGTCCATTCTCGCTTCCCGTTTCTGGGCTATAAGAAAGTCCAAATCCGGATGCTGTTGTCGGAAGTCGTGTTGTATGGTGGTCCTAGGGGTGTTTACCCTGTATGCTTCCTGCACTGTGGTCGTGAATAGTTGTAGTGTAGCGTCGGCCTGTTCTATTTAATTTATATCTCGTATTTCAGGTAGAATATCCTCTAGTGTCCGCCTAAACTCGTCCTAGTCACATGTTTCTGTTGTTTGTTTGAGTCCCCTTATCTCTAAGTTAGTGTCAGTTTTAAATGTGGTCATAATCTAGTTCCTTTAGTATCGTCGTATCCTCAGTGGTTACACCAATGTTGGTCAATGCCACGTCTATGATATCGGGTCTCTGTAGATAGTTCGAGAGATAAGATGTGGGTTCGTCTGGGGCAACAACTACGTAGTCGTGTGCGCCTGCGTGGTATGCTAATATTCGTCCGTTCCCGGTGTTTAGTCGGCTGTTCCAAATGATGTTTTTTGATTTAAGATCGCCCACCAAAAACAGTTTGCTTGCGTCTGTGATCTCGTCTAAGTCTTGTGTTAGTAGCGTTTTAGTCGGGGGATTGTATATGGCCATGAACCGGACACTCCCGCCGCTAGTATTTACATTTATTCCGGTAGATTTTATGTTTTGGAGATTTTTAAATTGATGTGGGTAGTGGGGTAGATGGGTCTTTGTCAAGATAGCCATGCCCCCTCCCCTTGGGACCTATCGTTTCTATAAATATTGTAGCCGTAAAAGGAGATATTTTTTCCTGGATTTAGATGGGTCTCGTTTATTAGGGCAATATCTATTGAGTACATTTTAAAAATATCTTCTAGTTCCTTAGCTTGCGTGATAATCCCATTCGCGTTCCATATAAAAACCCGAAGTATGTCTTTCGTCACCGTTTCGTTTTCGTTAGTCATACTCGGTCGAGAAGTATTCGGTCACTCCCTCTAGCAGTATCATGGGTTTTTCATCCTTGTCGGTCGCCTCTTTGAGTCTAGTGAGGTATGGTCTGAAGTGAGTGAGTATTTTGAAGATGTTCCTTGAGTAGGTTGATGAAGTCTTTTATACCTGAGAGTGGGGAAGTGGTGTCGCCTTGTTGTGGTCATCTGTTGCGCCCCACCATTACATCAGTATAGGAGCAGTAGATAGATGCGGCCTCTGCGGTTTGTTTAGCTGATGGGCCAGGGAGTGGTTGGTTGGTCGGAGGGATGATTTTACGGGTGCGCGGGATAGGAGGGTAATTACCGGTGGTAGGTGGGGGCGCCGCCCTTGTGGGTCGTATCTGTCGTGCGTTGAGTTTGTTGATCCTGGCATCCAACAGTTGCACGTATACCGGGCACTTGCTGTAGTTGGCCGTGTGTGGGCCCTTGCAATTTATGCATCTTGCCGTTGTCGTATTGTCCTTTTAGGGGCAGTTGGGGTTTAGGTGTGCTCCGAGACACTTCTCAGCTCTGGGAATGTTCGAACAGTTGTTCTTCGTATGCCCATGACGCTGACACTTGTAACATTGCACAATCGTGTTTAGGGGAAGGGTGTAATAATCTACCCTAACCTTAGTCTGATTAAGGTACATAATTTCAAAGATAGTGGAGTGCGTTTCAGTCTTAGCAAGCGAGGCAAAAAAAATTTGGGAGTACGGTTACAGTCTGCGTGTTGTTGGCTGCTTCTGCCTTTCGGCTAAACTGGCGCACGTCAGTCACTGGGTATCCTAGGCCGATTAAATTTGATTTGATGTCCTCAGGGTTTATGTTTGTTGGCAATCCCTTTATTACTACCTTCACCGGCTTGTCTGACGGCAGTGAGTAGGTGTAAAACTCTTGGTTCATTTCTTTGAGGAGGGTTGGTACTAGTTTGAAGTCGTGGGTCAAGGTGGTTTGTATTTTAAGTCCATCCTTAATGCAACTAGCTCCTGTTGTGGCTTCGGTGTCTTTTGCTATTTCGGTGATCTTTTTGTAATTTTGGATCTCTACCGTCACTATTGGGGGACGTCTCTCCGTTTTGTTGACGACCGTCTGTGTTGTGGAAGTGTCGTTGTTTATTTGTGTCCCTGCGTTCAGTGGTGTGTATTGGTTGTCGACCGTGGTGATTGCTTTCTTTGATTGTGTCCTGTCTGTGTTCTTACATTTCCTCTTACGCCTGAGTTTGTCGACTAGGGTGAATGATCCATTGCCGTCGTGGTCAGTTTCCATGTCGGTTGTCTCCAGGTTGGTGTCCGAGTAGGAAAAGTTAGCATTTCTGTGTGTTCGTGGTTTTGTGAAGATCATTGTGGTGTTGTTTGTTGACGCAGCCATTTCGCTTAACCCTGAAAAGGGCAGGCTAGTAGCCAGTGTGGAAGGGCTTTTTTGCCACTTTATGTGCAGTGTGGTTGGGCTTGTGGTGTTGTGTGGTGTCCCGGAGGATGGACTTCATCTGCGTGGTATTGGTTCGCAACCGGTCACGCTTTACGGCACGCTAGCTTAGTTGGCAACGTTAGGATCAACTACAGCAAACCACTGAAGCGTTCGTCCCGAGTTTAGTTCAGGTGTAATGGAATGTAGGTTTCTCCGGAGGGTGAAGACATTTGCCTGACAATTTGCCTGGAACACGTAAGGGAGTCAGGACGAAACCTTCCACTCCCATGTCGCCCTAGTAGCTTCGTGCTTTGAATGTGTATATTATATATTATAGAAGTCACCAAGCTATGTTAAAAAGTTTACGCCAAACCACAAATTTTGGACTTATGCGTTTATTATGTTAGAAATCCTGGTATAGGAGGTTTTTATTCCTACCATAATACTACTACATAGAATTATTCTGGTAGAGGAAAAGACTTTCTGGACTTGACAACCTTGACAACTCAAGATCTTAGTTCCATATTTATCCACTAGAAAGCATTAACAACCTTCTCTTTTCATATTCGACAGGTGACCTCGAAGGGTGGGTTTTAATGCATTCCTCCCCCCTCCTACCTACTTTTGTTAATAGGGAAAACAGCAACTTGAAGGATGGATCTTCTCTTTTTCACATTGTTTCCCTGGTGACTCTCTAATTAGATTGATCCCGCAAAGTACAAATATATTTTGCCTTGATATTCATAAGGTTTGGTTGTGGATCCCTGAATCGCTACCTTGCTTCATGCCTTCTGCACGAGTTGCTTTTTTTTT